>JACCIB010000449.1:0-148106 GCA_018906965.1 Philotrypesis tridentata | reverse complement strand
TAAGTAGGGGGGTATGCTCGTATTATTAAGGAAGTGAGGACCAATAAATTTGACCCATATAGAAGTCAACCTTTAAAAATTGTGGAGTTTGTTGGGAGAAAGGAAATGTAATATTGGAGTATCCTGATGGGAGGCGAATTAGGAAGCATATTGATAAATTAAAGGTTGCAGAGGAGGATCATAATTTTGATGAATCAGAATTTTCTGGTTATTAATTATAATATAATTACAGGATGAAGTGTTTAGTTGGAATGTTTATATTACTGAGTGTGATGAAGACCATGAATAGTGGACCTATATTTCAAAATGAAATATTGACCCCGAATCCTGGAATTTATTTTGAGAAATTGGGAAATGTTCGAACAGAACGTGCTTTTTGGAAGATTAAAATCTTCATTAAAGTGGATGAATTTTTATCATTTCATGGACCTGTGAAACATTATAAGGAGTTAATGGAGGAATGTTCACAGTTTGTAGACCAAACCAAATGCAGGAGTGCATTGGATGCAGATATAATTGAATTGAAAGAACAAAATTTGAATGAACTTCAGGAAAAGATACGTGATACTGTTACGACTATTGGACAAGTTCAATTTCCTATAGTTAAGGACCCGAGTAGTATTAGAATGAAGAGATTGATTCCATTAGGAATAGTTGGTAGTGTGAGTAAGAGTTTGTTTGGGTTAGTAACTTCTGATGATATTAACAGTGTTAACAAAAATATAGACCAAGTGTTTCTAGATCAAACAGAGATGGTACATTTGATGGAGGAAAATTCTCATATTGTTTCGACCCAATTTGAAGAATTGTTTAATATAACTAGGAATCATCAGATTGTTTTACAAGCTTTTCAGGTATCTTTGAAAGGAATGATGGATAAGTTAAATAAGGAAAATGAGCATTGAAAGGTTAATAAAAATGCGTCTCTTCGAGCCAAATGTTAATAACTACGCCATACGTTTCGGGGTATTTTACCCCCTCATCAGTGGCTAAGCAAATTAATTTATTATTAAAGATTACAAAGACAATTAGAAATTATGATAACTAAAACAAATTAAATTACCAAAGTTTAAAATGAGTCGTGAACTACATCGACGACGTAAAAACCGCAGACGGCGCTAAAAATTACAATTCGCAAATTTGAAGAAAATTACAAAAGAATTTAATAATAGTTATAAAAATCGCTACAAAAATTTACAACTTACAAAGTGTGACGCTCGAAAAACAAAATTGATAAGCGCGACCGGTGCCACTCGGTGGTAATGTGGCACCGGCCAAGGACAAAAGTCAACTAAGTTTACAGCTAAAATCGATCTTATATATACGTTACAATACATCCGTCAAACGGATTCTAATACAATTAAAAGTGTATAAAATGCAAAAATAAGGCGAATATTGTAGCCACGAAAGCCGCCGAGCTCGCTGAGTGTATCCAGAACACATAGCACAACAGAGGTGACACGAGCTGTTATTCATGTAGTAGATCGGAGAGCCCGCGCTGCTCCGCACGCGACGCCCCTACCATGACTGTATCACTATATAGTACAGTATGGCCAGGCCGTTGCCACGGCAACCCGGTTCTCCGACCTCCCACTTGGGATGTGCCGCTCCGGCCCGCCAGCCAATCACCATTGAACACGTGTTGGCTGAACTGAAGAGAGCGCGAAGCGGTGAGCCACCTCTCTCCGCGTTCTAAACTCCTGGTACAATCTGCTCGCTACCGAGCCTCCGCAATCACAACACTCGACAATTAATGTTTATTAGGACTAACTTTAAGATTGGAAATAACATTCTTGTAACTTCACACTTTGTAAGTTGTAAATTTTTGTAGCGATTTTTATAACTATTATTAAATTCTTTTGTAATTTTCTTCAAATTTGCGAATTGTAATTTTTAGCGCCGTCTGCGGTTTTTACGTCGTCGATGTAGTTCACGACTCATTTTAAACTTTGGTAATTTAATTTGTTTTAGTTATCATAATTTCTAATTGTCTTTGTAATCTTTAATAATAAATTAATTTGCTTAGCCACTGATGAGGGGGTAAAATACCCCGAAACGTATGGCGTAGTTATTAACATTTGGCTCGAAGAGACGCATTTTTATTAACCTTTCAATCTTCCATCATCGAGCGATAGAGTCAGTTTCAAACAAAACAAGGAAAATGAGCAGTTAATGTATTTAATGTATAATACAGCATATGTGAGGAGGTTAGATTCGCATATGGACCATTTGATTCGGAGTAATGAGAAAATTCTGGATGTTTTGAGGAAATTGAAGGAGGGGAGAGTTCATTCGGAGTTAATTAAAGCAGATGTTTTAGATAAAATAGTTGGAGATATACAGACATTTAGTGGTGATTTAGATTTTCCAATTCCGGTGGAGCATATCAGGAGTGAGGAAATTGTGAAGATTTCGAAAGTAGATGCAATTCATCAGGATGGCAAGACCATAATAATTTTATATGTACCTTTAGTTGATAGAATTTCTTATCAATTATATAAAATGCATAGTGTTAACATACCACAAGTGATTAATCAAAATATTAAAGGATCATTATATATTCAATCGTCTCATGAATATTTAGCTTTGAGCAGTGATCAGGAGAAATATTTTAAGTTTGATCAAGACCCAGATGTAATATGTATAAAGACCCATTATGCACATATTTATCCAGCATTAGAAGCGTTACAAGATACTTCAGCTTCGAAAGACTGTGAAGTCAATTTGTTATTGAATCCACATAAAAAGGAGTTTGATAATTGTGATATCGAGTATCAAAATTATTTTAGGACCCAATGGAAGTATTTGAGTAGTGATAGATCTTGGTTGTATTCAATGTGTGAGTCTGAAAAAGTGAGGATTACATGTATGGATAATCAAGAGGTGAATTTAATGCTGAATGATACAGGAGTTTTGAGACTAGCTTCTGGATGCAAAGGGAGAACAGATAGTGTTGTAATATTTGGAGAAGAGATCAGAAATGATGAAAATTTGTATGTGTATAGACCAGATATTAGTTTGAAATTCAATGAAATATATGAAATATTTAATAAATATCATTCGTATGAAATGAATGATGATGAGATGAAAGAGATCATTGGACCAGTGCTTACTTCAGATAAAGTGAAATCATTACATGATATTATGATTGAAATGGACCATATAGGGAAGCATAGGAGAGAGAGTTATGGTTCGAGTAAAATGTTTTATGGAGGGTTGAGTTTGCAATTGATAATGATTATGTTACTAGTTGGATTAATTGTTGGGATGAAATGTGGGGTAAAATTTCCATGTTTGAGACAAAAGATTAATGAGAAATGTTATGACCATGAGTATAGAGTAGTGAGGAAAAAATGGAGGAATCGGTCGGGAAGGGTTGATTCTGGTAAAGGTCGTGAGATGAAGGAAGTTGGTGTAGGAGATGATAAAATTGTTATTGACCCAAGTGATAGTATCGTGAATGATTGACATGAAGTTAGCGTTGATAAGGATGATGTTGTTTTTAAACATAATGCTGAGCATTAGTGTTATATATTGGACCAAAAATTTTTTTCATATAGACCCAAATGAATTTTTATGATATGATGTTTTCATCTGTTGTAAATAGACCAATTTGACTCATGTGTTTGTCTTTGTGTTTTTGTTTCTTTTTGTTTTTTTTTGTATTTTATTGTTGTATATGTAAATTACAGGAACGTAGAGATGTATCGCAGAGATTTAGAAATGTTACATCGTAGATCAGTAATATTTTATTTCAAAGGATATGCGTCATTGACCCAGATGATGGAAATGATACCGCAGATTCCATTACCTGAAGCAGTTTATTTCAAGCGTGTGATGAGAATCAAGGATATGAAGTATGTTAATAAGCTCATTGTGTGATATGGCAATGAAGCGACTGCGAATATTGTGCAGAGAAAGAAGCAAGATCAATTTTATAACAATATTGGACCATATGATTTGGAATTTTATGATAAGGATAACGTCAGTGATGAGTTTTCATTGTCTAAAATTACCAATGAAGCAGCTAGGAATTATGAAAAGAATGTGTTGACCAAGAAGAACAAGAATTTTAGACCAAGACCGAATGTGGTAGAATCTGTTAAGGAACCAAAGGTGAGATCAGAAGTGCATACTGTAAGAAAGGAAAGATCTGTGAAAAAGGGTAATAGATTGTTTTGTTTATTGCCGTGGGAAGGAACAGATGCAGAAAAGGATGAGATGTTTTTTAAACATTTGATGCAGTTTGGCAGTATTAATTATTATGAGACTGTGCGTAATAAGCAAGGAAGACTGTGCTTTGGTTTTGTGCAGTATTTTGCGGATGCTGATGCTGAACATGCTATGCAGAAGTGTAATCAAATATATAGACCAACTGTTGCTGCATTGAAAAAGGACCCGAAGAATAAGTTTCCTGTGGGAATGAAGAAATTTCATGATTTGTGTGGACAAGAGATTGATGTGCATGTATTTGCATTACATGAAGATACATGTTGGAAGGTGTTACAGTATAAGAAGAACATGGAAAAGGTGAAATTTTTGGGAAAGGACAAGGCAGTTGAAGATCTCAGAGATGTCATTTTGTTAAGGAAAAGATCTAGGAGTAATGATGAGAAAGATAGGGTGATATGTGAAGAGATAGGAGTGTTGGAGGTGGAGCAAATGGCATCGTCTGAGCCAGGACCCTCTGGTTTACAGAGCAAAAATAGTGATGGTGACGACCATTTAATGATTTATACGATGGAGGAGGATGAATTGTTGGAGTCAGATAATGATGAAGAATCTGGTGTTCTTAGGAAAATTGTTGTTGATTCGGATAATAAACTTTCTATACTTTAATTGACCCATTTGTTTTTGTTTTTGATCATTGGATTTTGTATGGTTTGGACCCCATACGAAATTCTTATTTGAAAATTTTAAAACCAATAAGATTTAGGACCATAAGTAGATAGATATAGACTAGGATTTAATATAAGTTTTGACCCTTATATTTTATCGATAATTTGGACCCTTCTTGATTATAAGATAGAAGTTAATGCATGCGGATAGAATTATGGAATTTTAATAACAAAATTTAATGGTATATATTGTTTTAATTGTTTTCAGATGAACCACGTATTGAGTTTACACTCTTTGGAGTTAATCTCTACTTTCACTATAAAGGTAGTTTTCATTGGGCCCAAGGAAAGAGTTGAAAGGATTTTTAAGACGTTTGGTGGTTGCAGCATAGAATTTGAGGAGATCACTGAGGGTCATGCCATAGCTACAATTGTGTACCACAGGGCGTCGCATGCCATTGCAGCGCGTTCTATGAAACAGTTTGTAATATCTTTGGGCATGGAGATGACACAAGAGATGATAGCAAGGATGGACCAGCAGTTGAATTCTTATGCTGGCAACAAGGTAATTGATTGGACCACTGATGTGGAGATTTATGTAATAAAGCGCCATGTCAATGATATGTTGGAGGTCCAATATGAGGGACAGAAGAAAAATGTGGAGGAAATTTTTAGAGGAATCGGGGAGTGCAATATTGCACATCCTGGTAGGACGGTTGTGGCAGCAGGGAGGACCAAGTCAATAGTCCATGTAAGATTTGACCGGTTGAGTCATGTTGATGAGGCCATGAGGATTCATGCATCTCAACCGACAATTACCATGATGACTAGGGAGAAAATGGACCAACAATTGGAGACGATGGCAGCTTTACGTCGTTTTCGGAGTCAGGCAGATAAGCCAGTTGTGTCTCAAAGAGAGTTGGAGCGATCAGCAGGAGTGGACTATCGTCGTACTGCTCAAGGCGTGATACCAACTGGTAACCGGACCGTGATACCACTGATAACTGGACTATTAAATGACACTCAATATCTGAGGTTCTCTATTATGTTATGGCCCAAACAGACCAATGAGGAGCTCATCAGGGATTTCGCTAGATATGGTCCATTAGACCATATAACTTTCATGGATACTCCCAATGTAAAAGTGGAGACATGGAGGCGTCAAGCCTTCATCCAATATTTTTATAAGGAGCATGCAGCGTATGCGATGGATCACTGCAGTGCGGGATATAATCCAAAATGGGAGCCGAGGCGGCATATACCACGTAATGGACCAATTAGAAAGTACCATAAGGTTTGTGGACTTCAATATGATGCCAGAAATGAGAAGGATCATTTTGTGGTATGTAATATTCAGAACCCTTTGGCATTGCGCCAACATAAACCATGTGGAGCTTGGGTCCGTAATGAGGATCGTAAGGATCATGAAAAGAAATGTAGTGCACGAGTGCCTGTGGCTACATTAATCAACATTGAGGAGGAGAAGAAGTTAGCACAAGCCTTAGATGACATGAGCATTATGGACCAAGGGTTAAGTTCTGAGACAGTTGGTCTTGCTGAACCTTTGTTGGACCAAATTCTGAGGGAGATCTCAGATGCCCAAGAGTTGGAAAAGGCTCGTATTCAATCAATGGAGGGGACTCAAGATGAGGCAAGGGCTTTGCCTATATCATCGGACGAGGCTTCAGTTCCCATCTATAAGCAGGATGAATGGGAGACAAACAGTAGCTGGGAACTGGAGTCTACAGTCAGCTTCTGATGGACCAATTTATTTTTTTTTGATAGAATCTTATTTGGACCAATGTGTTTTTTTTCTAATAAACATATATTTTTGTACTTTTTACAAATGAGTTGTTGGACCCAATTTATTTATTGACCCTATTCTGTTGGACCCATGTAGTATTTGGCGTGTCTTCGACTAGATTGGCAGATTGGCAAGCAGAAGAAGAAGACGAATATAATATTAAGTTTACTAATATACATGGCAATACAATTAATTAATAATATTAACATTCGGATAGGCATAGTAGGTAGGCAAAAATAGATGTGATCATCGAATCATTGTTTTTTTCCTTATTCGGATCATTATAGATTTTGGTTATTTTCCATGTTGTTTTTTAAGTAATATGGTTAAATAACAGGTTTTTTTTTTTAAATTTATATTAGTATTTTCACGTCCACACCATTTTTATTAATGTGTATTTTGGACATTTGTGACGTTTCGTTTGATGATTCGATGGTAGCATATATTTTTATTGTTAGTATAGGCGATGGTTTGTTGAGGACAACAAACGTCTTCAAGGAGGGGAGGATGTTATGTTCCGAATATTCTGGAGCAATTTTGATTGTTCTCGAATATTCGAAACATGGTACATTGTACGAAAAGCGTACTGCGCGCGAGCTGACGGTGTACTTCCTTAATGTCGACATTTGGCCTAAGGAATGTGCAACGTGAGCCGCAGTGCGATATGCTTCAAGTATACGGAGTATAGAGGGCAAGGGACGCGCGGGCGGAGGTTACAATCTCTGCCGTCAGCGCTAATTGTCGGCTGAAGGAGGCGATCGGCGACAATGTATTTAGTAAATGAGTCAGTCGCTCTTCAGCACTGCTCAGAGTTAGACATATTTTAGATAGATATACCTAGATATATATATATACATAGTGACTATTATTCAATTGGACCAGAGTAAAGGATTAATCTTGTAAGGAAAAGAGAAATAAAAAGTGTAAAGTCTCCACTAAAAGGTTTAATCAGAATTATTAATCCATCATCCATAAGTCTACAATAACAATAAGGTAAGAATTCAGAAGTTAAATGTTCAAAATATTCAAAACCACAATAACAGAGTTGCTGCCCAAGACGGATTGACCATCCGTTGCTTGCGTAGCAAGCATTGAAAGCAAACTCTGAAAATAATATCATTAGCAAGTATTGAGTGTAAACAAAACGCTCATTATAGCATTTACATATGCCCACACAAGCTCAATTGGATTAAATTCACAGTGTGCTACCGGTAACCAAAGAAGTTTAACTTCATTTTGTCTAATTTCTTCGGCAATTTTTTCTAGAAGAAAAACTTTTTCATGGTGATACGGTTTACATAATAATAATAAAGCTGGTTTGGTTAAATCTTCGAAGGAGTTTGTTGATTCTGGCAGAGGAATATTTTTTTGTTTAATCCATTCGATAATACGTGGCTTTGTCCATTGTGTTGTGGGGTTTCTAAACTCTGGATGCAGCATGGTGTGGTATGGAGCTTGGTCTATTACAATTACTGATTTTGTCGGTAGCAATAAAAGGATCCGCTTGAACCAATCTATATAATGGTCAGCATTCATTTCATTGTGGTAGTCCTGGGTTCCTTTTTTACCTATAAAACAGTCCAAACCTCCTTCCAAAAATCCATGCTCACTACCAATGTGTAATATGATTATACGCTTTCCAGCGCCACTCGGTATTATAAAGCCTCCTCGATAACCATTTAATAATTGTACACCGTTTCTGTACTCATCATAGCTGCTGTAGTCTGATTGGTCATCAATTTTTTCCAGCCAACCATATTTTTTCGAATGATTGGCGCCACACCACGTCTCGTCCGTAAAAAATATTTCCCAACCGTTGCTTCGGTAATAATCGATATTTTGTAAGTATAATGTTCTTTTACCAGCTACCGTCCAGTTCTCCATTAATATTGGTTTTTTTTTTATATTTCTTGTATGCAAAATTCATTTCTTTTAAAGTACGTCGAAGAATATATTCCGACACTTTTGGAAAATCTTCTACATCATTTTCTAACGCCTTATGAAGTTTATTGACGGTAGGATACCTCTTTTCCATATACATATCGAAAATTTTATGACGAATAATGTTTTGATAAAAATTGTCTAAGATAAATTTTTGTCTGCCTTTATCATGATTTTTAGGCTCATCTACTTTAGTATTATTTTTGAATGAATCTTGGCACACTTTTATTAAACTTCGTTTCGAAATATTTAAACAATTGGCAGTATTCACAATCACAGTATCACCAAAATTCGCTTTTTCTTGCTCAAAAAATATCCTTGCATGAATTATTGTTTCTTTAAATGATTTTGAAAAAATCGGTCGTTTCTCGCGAGCTGTTGTGTCTACATACTGTTTTTTTGCATTTGATTTATTCACCATGCCAATAGTATTTGTAATGTCTTGAAAAGCATTTGTTGCATGATTAGAAACATAATTTTGTGGAGCAGGCGATGCAAATTCAGGGATATTACTTTCTGACGAGTTTTCCGATGATCTGAAGGCCTCATTTTTAATCAAAAGTTGATAATGCCCATCTCTGTCTTACTCGTGCTTCATACCAGTAAATAGAAGGTATACACTTTTGTCACCTTTGTCAGCCATATGAATTCTTTGATAATAGCTACCACCAGTTTTTCTAATTATGATTACGTTGATACATTATAACTCGCTTGCCGCTTTACACTCCACTTCCGAGCCGAATTCATTTACTGAGCTCATTAATTGCCTGTATGTCTCTTTGGTTTTTACGTGCAATTCATAATTCACCCACAACGAATAATCTGTCCAATTATTTATCACAAAGTTCACAATTTCTCGACGTGTCTGCCTATGATTCAATCTAGTAGCATCAGCCAAACATTTAAATAAACAGGCACCATTTCCTCCACACTCTAAAACGGAAAACAAGTCCCCGTAAACAATTATATCGTTCTGCATTTTTTGCAAACACTAAACACTGTTGTTGTTCACTGTGTATAACGGTATTATCAAATAAAATATAGTGAGATTTGCATTTTTTACAAAACTCTCAGTATAGGTCTCAGATCTCTGGTCTCAGCGAATATTTCTCTGGCTCGAACAGCAAAATGTCAAAACAAGAACTCTGTCCTCTAGAATTTACCTGTACAAAATTGTCGTGCCTATTTGCTACATTTAAGAGTATGAGAGAGAGAGAGAGAGAGAGAGAGAGAGAGAGAGAGAGAGAGAGAGAGAGAGAGAGAGAGAGAGAGAGAGAGAGCGAACTACTATAAATTTGAAAAGTTTGTGACAATAAACATCGCACGCATTTGCTGCATCTGAGAGTGAAATTGAGTCCGAAGGACTGTCACAAATTTTAAAAGTTAGAAGAAATTTTATGATTAGACTTAATGAAGGTCAGCTCTAACGCCCATTGATTACCTGCGTCAAAATTATACCTGCTAAAATCGCATGCCGCTTGAAAGTACAAACTAATAAAAATTTCGTACCTCGAGCTCGCGACAATTCATATTGTAGAAAAGATGCACTGCTCATCTCTCACTCTCTGTCTCTCTCTCTCTCTCTCTCTCTCTCTCTCTCTCTCTCTCACCCACACTTTCTCTCCCTCTCTCTCTCTCTCTCTCTCTCTCTCTCTCTCTCTCTCTCTCTCTCTCTCTCTCTCTCTTTCTCACTCACTCACTCTGCTCGGCCCCTAGGCCACCGCATGTACGCAGTCCACGCATATTACTTTTGCCGAGGACTGTCTCGGGAGCGCGCTAGCTACTCGTCATAACGCACATCTGGACGTTTATAGCTATTTTCACACTTTTTTCATGCTTTTCTCGTCAAAAAAAAATTTTTAAGTTTGGACAGCTCTCACGCGGAAGTTTATAACATTTCAAAATCGAGTCTAACATTTTAAGCATCTGCAATTTTTTTGCACTTTTTTGAGCCTAGTCGCATTTTGATGCGACTTCTCGCTGCCGAGATAATTTTTTTTTGTAATTCTTCATTTACAAGGAAACTATTAATGATTTTCGAAAAATTCCAAAGCGATTCGGTTGTCAAAGACTTCAAGTAACTGCCTGATTTTTTGGGACAGTGACACTTCATTTTTGAGCAAATGGCAGCGGTCTAAAGTTGGCCTATCTCAAAAGTGCCAAAAAATCTGCATTTTTTTCTCTTCTTTTCGCTACTGTGAAGCCTCTAATTATTATTTCGCAGATAAATTATCTTTCACGTATGGCTTTTCTTTTTCCTGTGCGATTTTTTTTCAGCGAGTTATTCGCTTGGAAACTGAGGTGCACTCTTTTTTTAAACGGATAGTAGATTGTACACCGTGACAATTTTTTAACTAATCGGATGTTCAGATTTAAAGTGCAAAAATCGTCCAGAGAAAGTTGGTTTCGGGTACTAATCAGTTTTAATTCTACCTATTAATTTTGAAATGCGTTCCGTTTTGAGGTCATCCATAACAATGTCAGCGAATAATCCGGAAATCGGAGAGCCCATAGGTGTACCAAAAAGTTTTTTATAAAATTTACCATTAAATTGGAAGTATGTGCTATCCATAAACAGATGAGAAGCATTTAAAATATCATCAAGTAGAATTTCAAACTTTCTTGCTATTTGTATGTATCTTTTCTCGATACTCTGCATGACTAATGTTTTATCAATATTTGTATATAACGATTTTACATCCAAGCTAACAATACAGTGGTCATTCGGAATGAATACATATATTTCTGTTTTCGAGTTCACTTTTTCGATTAGTGCTGTCAAAAATCACGAAAAGTAACGTTTAACCTATTGTTTTCTAAAAAGGCTAAAAAAATGCACTCTGCAGTTGGATTTTTTTTCAAATCTAGTTCTAACAATGTTTCGAATGTCTAGGCAACTTTTATTGTCATAAACACGTGATCCCGATACTTAGACTTCAAAAATATGCGCCGGAAAAATTTGATTTTTATCGTTATCGAATTCAAAATGGCGTCCAAATGCCAAATTATTTTTTAACGTTTAACATAACAAAAAAATTTCCTAAGAATAAACATGTCTTAGAATTAGTAAAAAAATACTCTTGATTGATCTGGTACAATTTTTAATTTTTTGAAAAATCGAAACTTCGAAATTTCGAAAAATGTCCTTAAAAAATCTGAAAAAATTGATGGTATTCTTTGGATACTAAGACATTTTTGTTTTTTCGAAACTGTCTTAGAATTCATCAAAGAATACTCTCAATTTTTTTTCAGATTCTCAAAAAATCAAAAATTGTACCGGATCAGTCTGAAAAAATTTGAGAATAGTTTTTTACTAATTTATTCTTAGAATATTTTTATGAAGATCCATAGTTTTCGAGTAAACAATCTGTGAATGTTAAAAAATAATTTTGACTTCGGACGCTATTTCGAATTGAATAACGATAAAAATCAAAATTTTCCGATGCATATTTTTAAAGTCCGATGTATCCGGATCACGTGTTTATGACATGAAAAATTGCCTAGACATTCGGAATCTTGTTAAAATTAGGTTTGAAAAAAAATTCAACTGCAAAAAATGCATTTTTTTTTATATTTTTTGAAATATATTAAGTTAAACGTTACATTTCGAAAATTTTGATACCACCAATCGAAAGAGTGGTCTCGAAAACAGTAATATATATACCTTGAGTTAAAAGTCCCTTGTTTATTTTAAAATCACGGGCCGTCGAAGTCAATGTTATAATTTTATTCGTTTGGGCAGTAATGGGTTAAACGAAGAAAACAGATACTAAATATTGAATATTGTTAATTATAACGAATTTTTAAGAACTGGTAGTATTTTTCACATAGATTACAAGCCCCATTGGAAAGAAATATTTTGCATTTCTTATTTTTAAAGTAAAAGAAACCACGAAAAAAATTTTCAGCAAGATTAGCTCTTCCAAGTCCTTGGTGTCCCCTTGTCAGTCTAAGTTTATAGTAACGTCTATTCATACCTCGAGTCCATCTTTCATTCATGAAGTTTGCATTAACACTTCAGGGTGATCTAATCCGTGATTTTATAAAATAGTGCTCAATCAGATTTTAATATAAATGAAGAATATACATATTCAAAACTTACTTTTTCATTTACAGAGGTGGTTTCATTTGTATTAGACGCCCAGCTGCTATCCAACATTTCGGAACACACATAATTGTTAGCTTCCTGGAAAGCTTCTTCTTGATTTCTTGTACTTAAATGAGATTGCGATACTTCACTTTTTAGAACTTCAGAATTCATAGGGTTTTCTGAACATTTAGAATTATTAGAGCTCATTTCAATATTTTCTAAAATAGGATAAATTATTTCTTCTGAACAGCCTGAGATTGCTTCATAAGCTTCTTGCATTTCACCTCTTACCTTAAACATAAAGAAATGATTTTTTAAAAAATGCGGTATAAAATTTTTTACAGCTTTTATTGCTGGAAAGGGAAGCAATAGTTTCTTTTGTTTAAAAATTCAAATATTTATCAAAACAGAAAAACTTTCGGTCTTCGTTCTTTTATGGCTAGCATAAAAATCAGTAAAAATTGTGTTTTCTATCTAACACTGTTTCACATTTGCAAAATGGCAAATGAACTACCGAAAATTGTCTATCAATAAACCATCAAAAAAGATTATGTGTCTAAGATTTGCAACATAAATCCAAACGAATGATATATTTAAGACTATTTTATTCAAATATTTACTAATTATGAATTTAAATCATAAAAAAAATTATGACTAGCGTAATCCAGAAATCTCTACCGCAAGTTACGAAATTACAATTTCGAGAAAAATATAATAACGACTGAGACAGGACAGGTTATTTTGCGAAATTTTTACGTTAGTATAAAGTACTTTGATATAAGCAGTATGTTCAAGCGGGAGAAGGAAAAGCACCTATGAGCGCTTAAAGAGTGGAGGCGCGTCGAGGCAGATTTCTCCGACAAAGCGAGATCATGCTTAGCCGGTACATAGGTTTGCTCGACTTTCAGAACCACGTAGGATCTACCTGAAAAATGACAGCCTCTAGCTCATATGATACGGAATGGTTAAATATCAACAGTAGAAAAACTAGGCGATGCTGTCCATAGAGCTTTTGTAGAATGTTAAATTCATTGGACTTAAAATTATTGAGTTTACAATCAGAAAAATAATCTACTATGATTTGAAATTATTAGAATTTAATTTACACCTTATTGTTTATAATTAAAACACTTAATTTTTTAAAACATTAGTTCATTTCTAAAATGAATAAAAAGCTTATTTTATGATATTTATCAATTTCAAATATACATTATTAATTCAACAAACAATGTAATAGGATAAATGCATGCCAAACATTTTTATTTAGTATCGAAAAAACTTGACGTATTGTAAGCTGTGTACGTAAGCAGCAAGTCGTGTTAATAAGGATCGAGTCGGTTATAGATATAACATAAAAATGCAATTACTTATAAAAACATCACTGAGGGATAAACTCACAATAGAAAGTGTACGCACTTATCTACACACTTCTATATATTGTTATGATCGGGTCAGAGAAATAAAAGGTATAACATTGGATTATAGAAAAGAACTGGAACCGGACTTTATTAATGCACACACGTAAGCTCTGATCAGCTGTCAGCACTAGACTAATTATAAACAATAAGACCTGCAAAGTTGCTGAAGGTTGCTCCGTTCGAATCGCACCCCTCGGACCTGGGCATAACATTGCCCTCTTCTTTTTCAGACTATAGTTCCGACAATCTCAAGCCGGTTCTTCTCGAAAATTCCATCATCAATACTTCTCTGATCGTCTACTTCATTCTTCTGAACTTCCTTTCAATCGGGTTGATCCTCTTCTCGATTTCAATGATGACTTACAGGAACGACTAACATCCTCTACCTTGATCCACGCTGGGCATCAAGTTACCGAGCAATGCTTACAGGTGCATATTCTACCTGTACGCATTGCTCATATATTCTAGTCTATCGTTCCCCTGGGCTTAATCTGACAATTCTGGGTATAATGTCAAATCCGGTCTTCGGACAGGAGTGGGGAGTTGATTTACTATGTTACCTCTCCTCAAGTCCTTGCTTCGGTGTTTACCTTCTAGCTCATAGGAAAAACCTAGCTCAAAAACTATGAGCAATGCAGTCTTCTTTTAAATCAGGTCTTCTGTCAGTGAACAATCCGAAGATTGATGTGAACAATCCTAGACTTATACATTGGTGAAGGACGAATGCAATACACAACGTCATTAATCTTCTTTACAACTTCACATGGACCAATCCAATTCGATTTTAATTTGGGCTTTTGTCCTTTCGTTCTTCGTGAGCCGGGTTGGGCTCAGGTTAAAGAACTAAATTTTTTGTCCAGGAATATATTCGACGTTGCAAGCTCGTTTTTCATACCAAGCTTTCGTCCTTTCAGATTGTATGGCAATTTTGTCTCGAGCAAGATGGTATATTTTATGGAGTCTATTTTTTAGCTGATGAATATAGTTTCATCTTCTTCAAACTGGACCTCCGTTGGAGAACACCCTCGAATCAAGTCCAAAGGAAGCCTTAAGTCCAAACCGCTATACATTTCAGTTGGAGTGGCTCTGGTCGATGCATGTTTTGAGGATCTGTAAGCTGTTGTCGTTCGACCTGACCATTTACTTGAGGATGCAAAGGTGTCGTTCTAATCTTCTTAATTCTAAATAAAAGTACTAATTCTTTTACTAAGCGAAAATAAAAATTTATGCCCTGATTTTTGTGAGTTTCGAAAGGTACGCCATAATGACAAATAATCTCATTAATAAAGATTTCAGCAATTGTTTTAGTTCTCATGTTTGAGAGAGGAAAAGCCTCTACCCATTTTGTAAAGCTATCCATCACTACTAGAAGGTATTTTTTCCCTAAAGAAATTGGAAATGGACCTAATATATCCATTTAAAGTCTCTCGAATGAAGCACCTGAATTATAAACTCTCGTCCCAGTAATCCCTTTACCCGAAGGACCCTTTTTTGCGATACAAAGTTGACAAGATCTACACCAATTTTTTACATCTGATTTGCAAGACGCACAATAAAATCTTTTTCTAATTTATTTCTTCAGTTTTATTAATTCTAAAATGACCACCGGAAGGTAAGTCATGAAATACTTCCAAAATTTCTTTGATTTTACATTTAGGAACAATTAATTGGCAAATCTTGTAATTGAGGTTAGTAGAAATCCATTCTCTAAAAAGGATTCCATCAACTAATACTAAAGAGTCTCACTGTGAACAATAAACTTTAGCGAAAGTGTCTAAAGCTGAAACATCCTGCCAGTCTGGTTACTACATTACAGCGTACAGAAACATTATGATCCTGAAAAACTTCTTTGAAATCAATTAATAAATCCGACAACTTCTGGTAAATCCTGAAATGAACTATTTATCCTAGCTACTTGAATCTTATTTAAATCATTGATTGAGTCATTGATTAAATTTGGAGCATGAATTAAGTCAGTGATTGAATCTGTTAAACCAGTTAAATAAAGAAAACTACCTCCAAGTACATCAACCATATCCATTACAGAAACATTTAAACTAGCTGAATAAATTCCTAACTCAATAATCACAGAAATTAAAAATTGAACTGGAACTGTTAGGAATCCTGTAGGATAACAAAGTTTTGAATTGATGACAATTCCTCTGTCATTAGAATCTACACATTTTGAAATTAAAATAGTAACATCTGAACCGGAGTCTAATTTGAAATTACAAAATTTATTATTAACCAAGCCATCAAAATAAAAAGTATTTAAATTCCCATTAATTCTTCTAATACAAAAATCTGATGGAGCCGTTCTAAACTCTGTCGAACGCGCTCCAGAAAATCCAACATAATTTAGTTTCTCTGTTTATTTATCGAATAAGATGTTCTTAAATGAGTCTTCTTTCCATATTGTCAGCATTCAACAGTTTTCAAATATTCTTCAGATGACCGTGATTTGAATTGAGTATTGGAAGAATTCATTCAGGTTTTCGGAGTAGAATTTTTCTTAGGATATTAAGATTTTTTGTTAAAATCATAAAGGGCTTTTATTATCATTGCACGAGTAGGAACTACTGTCAATGATTTAATCCTTTCTAACTGGAGTGTTTGTTAGATTGAAGAATTGCAAATAGCCATAATAAATTGAGAACAAGCAAATTTATCTTGAATAGAATATACAGGAAAAACTAAAGTTGCAAGTCTTTCTAAATCAGAAGCAAGCGTCTGAAAATCTTCACCAAACTGTTGACGGCGACTTTGATATTGTGAATAGTACGTTGCTTTTATGTGTTTATCACGAAATCTTTCTGAAATTTAGAACAAGAAATATCAGATTTGACTAAAATTTACTTTCTTTTTTAATTAGGAATAAGAGCTACTGTTGTGCCTTTCCTTTTAAACTAGGAATAAGAACTACTGTTGTGCCTGGCCATAACCTGAAATCGAATTAAAAATTCTCGAAGAAGTGATGATCCATCGTAATCATCCAGTTTATGATTAAAACCAAGATTACTACTTGAATGACTAACAGTATTTGTGTTTGTGTTAGATGGATGACTTATCTCTCGTAAACGTTGTTGAAGAGATTCATTGCTTTTCAATAGAGTCAGACTGATGGTGTCGTGTCATGTCCAGCCGAAGGAAACAGCTCATGGCGAGTGGGCGTAGCTTTCAGTCAAATTGAATCACTGTCTCCCTGTGGAGAGAGGTAAGCCTAGTAATCTCTATGGATAACTCGTTAACAAGGGAAGTGTACTTAGCTTTTGCATCCTATGCTTCTTGTTCAAGTAGACGGTAGTCTTGAAGATGCTCGGATTTTCGAATAAGAAGTTCCTTGAATTCTCTAATTTACAGTCCTCTAACGTAGAATCCGCAAGTTAGAGTTGACGTTTCAGTGAACGAGCCTCCAAAATGTTATGATCGGGTCAGAGAAATGAAACAAACACTGGATTATAGAAAAGAACTCGAACCGAACTTTTTTAATGAACACACGTAAGCTCTGATCAACTGTAAGTGCTAGAATGAGAATCAAAAACAATAACGATCGCAAATTTGCTGCGGGTTACTATGCGCGATTCCGACTGTTCGAATCGCACCGTTCGGACGTGGGCATAACAATATATGTGTGTTGGTGTATGTACGCGGATGTATATCGGTATTGGTGTATCTATGGATGTCGGTATGTGCATATGTGTGGGTGTGGCTATATGTATATGGGGGATTCTGTGTGAAATCGAGAGGTCAAAATTTAATTTTTTCTTCTAAGCATATTGAATCACTTCTACTTGATGAATTACACCTCCCTGGATTTTTTCAAATTTTTGAATAGATTATCTCTGAGTTGCAGAGAGTCAAAGTTGGTAAAAACAGGTTTTTTTTGCATTTTTTGCTGATTTTTAAAAATTCATAGCTCCTCAGGGAAGCATTTTCACTATAAATATAGATAGGGATTTTTTAAACCAATTTTTTATAGTTTAAAAAAATACTTTTACTGTCATGTATATATATAACAACTATGTTACAATACATTTATGCCTTAATAGCAACTAAAGTGAAATAATAAATTCTCCATTTTCATCGATTTTTAGCTTATAAACAAACCGAAATTAAGAACAATTTCAGGAATACTTTTTGTCTTAAATTTTTTTTTACTATCTAAATTTTTTTTTCAGATAGAAAATCGAATTTTTTGGTTTTGATAAGTGATTTTTTTATTTTTAACTTATCAGTAGTTCCACCTTATTCTAGGAGTTTCGTAGGCACTTTTGTACTGAAATAGGTATCTCCAGGAATTTTTTGATAGTCGTAATCCGGAGCAAACTTTCACTTTTACTACTGTTAAGGCATAAATGTATTATAACATAGATATAGCATATATAGGACATTTAAATTATTTTTTTTTTGAGGGGCAATACGTTTTTGAAAATCAGCAAGAAACGCAAAATACCCTGTTTTTACCAACTTTGACCCTCTGTAATTCAGCGGTAATCCAAGGAAACAATCTGAAAAATTTCAGGCAGGTGTATTTTATCAAGTTCAACTGTTGATCGTTGTCCTCCGTCGGTGTCGCATCACCATCTGCAGCACCGGTACTGCATTGTGTGGCGTCGGTAATTGTACGAAACGGTTATCTCGTGTTCATTGTGTTTTTTGCAACATAGATGTCTTTTTAAATCCATTTTGTGACAATTAAGCCCTGATGAAGAGCCCCGCGGGCTCGAAACGTCGGCGAGAATAAAAAGCCCAAAATTGCTCGAAGAAATGCATAAATTCTCAATCCTAACCAACAAAAGATATACTTTACAACATTAAACTATAGTAGACCATTCATAACGGTGGACTTTGTGGCGCTTGGTTTTCTACTCTCTCGCCTATACGCGTACGCAGAGTCGTCAAGTACGTTACACTTCTTCGCGTCTTCGAACCTTACCTTGAAAATCCCGGTGGCGCCAGATACTCCTCGAGTATCAGAGTCTCGCGACTCTTTGTTCCTCGGTTCGAAAGAGCACCAGGGTCTACCTCGGTCTGCTCAGCCCCGCTCACAGCGGGCAGGGAGAGTGGGTGGTTCGAGAAAATCAATCCGCAGTATTTCAGACGTAAAAGTTATTTTTAATTAAAACACTAGTAATTTTACACCAATTATTACTTCACTTTAGACGCACACAATATCACTTACTTATCCACTATATCTTATCTTAATATTGCCCACCGCTTCTTTTACTGTTCGTTATTAGCTAAAATATACACACAATTACTGGTCGCTAAGCTCCCTATTCACTACAACATAAACTAAATACGTACACTTAAAAAAATAGATACTCTTATCTTATGGATCACAATTTTTGTGTCCCATCAGCTTAATTTCCAACTTTTTTCCATAAGTAACACCCATTCTGGTATATCATGTTGCGTCTAAGATAGGACTACTCGTCATCTTACTGATGAGCCCAACGAGTGGTCTGGGGCGAAACGCACTAATATTAAGTTTTTTTTAGAAATCAGTAAATTTAACCTTTGTAATTTTAATTTCTTTGGCTCGAAATGACAGATAAATTTTTAATTTAATAGAATTATAGTCGAGCGATAAATTCATTATCTTTAAAGTTAATACTCTTATCTTCTTCGGGTCCTTCTGCACTGCTGCAAGATACCCAAAGATAACGGGAAGAAAAGGTAACCGATGCAAGAGACAACCATGGCACTGAGCATGGGTAACTCTGCCGCCTCTCAGATATCCTAGTATACACTAAGTCGCAAAATACCGAGATAACCCTTACACCGAGATCGTGGCTCTCGCGCGTCCCAAGGCACAGGCACACAACTTTCACACCCAGCCGATATCCACGTACTCCATAAATCTAATACTATGAACGACGGCAATCTTCGTGTGTCGCCGCAGCCGGGGTCTGCACCCCACAACTTACAAAAAGGCAGTGATTTCGTATATTCGAAACCACTCCGAGGCTATTGTTACGATCGCTGTGAAAATTTGGGAAATAATACATAAAGACGTAAAATTTACGGCATGACTGCAAGATTTAAAAAATTTTGAAAAAATATTAAAAAATAAGTTCCGCTTTCCTCGATAAAAAGCGCTGCATTCGTACCATGCATCCGAGAAAATGCATTATAAAAGTTATTTGACGAAAAGAACGCATAAAAACCGAGTTTACCCGTAAACTAATTTATATAAGGTACATAATAGTCACAAAAATATTAAGTTTTCGAGCATCATGAAAGAATAAAACCGAATCTTCGTGTAGCAAACAAACTCTTCCGCTTTTACCTTTCGGAGGGGTAAGAAGAGAGTAAGAAAGAGGAAAAATGTTATTTCTTTGACAGGCAATAGGAGGCGCAGAATTTCATTTCTCAAGTCTTCCCGGAAGATCGGTAATGCAGCTCGAACAGCACGCGCGACCAGCCCAAGCAAGAATTTTTTCACCATAGATTTTCATGCCAAATTTTTTCTACCCACACTTTCAGCATCGTGCATTTCACCGGGGATAAGTGTATATAGCCACTCGCTGCAAGCTGTACTACGCTCTTAGTAAAAGGTAGCGGCAACTTGGTACACGTGTTCACCACCTCGTACCAAACGCTTAGACAGCGCGGCAGTTTATACCACTTGACCTGCGGGTAGGCCGGGGTCGCAGACCGTAGTGTCCCTTTTATGAGGGTTCATTTAGATCGTTGAAATAAATTCGAATTTGAATAAATAAGTTGGCTAACAAAAAAATTTAATAGATGTAAACGCTTTATAAAACTAGAAAAGGCTAACCGAATTTGAATGACAAAAATCGAATGTTAATTACTTGATAAAATGAGTGCTCAGATTTAATTTCACATCATAAATCGTAAAAATTATCCGATTTTGATGATTCAAGTGTTGTTATTATCAGTAAACTTTAAAAACTATTAATATTTTATACAAAAATTATTAATAATGAAAAATTTTGAAATGTTGTGCTCTCAATTTTCAAATAAAGAATTTTTAAACAAAGGTAATATTTGGCTTACGTAAGTTCATGCATAATGATTCCTTATAGTTACAAAACTTGAATCACGAAAATCGAAGCATTTCCACTGTTATCAATTACAGTCCTGTAATGTCCGGGAGACCTAGGATGGATTTTACCAGAAAGTTCGCGCAAGAGTTTATTTTATCGTTGAAATATATGGGTAGCCACTTACTGAAAATAGCCCTAAAGTCTCGACTTCGGACCCGATCGGGAACATTGTTATTATTGCAAAATAAGTTACCAAAATGCATTTTTTTCAGTTTTTCTTGATTAACCTTTTTGTTACTCAATTTACGCAAAAAAGGTAGGGATCAAAAGTTGAGCTTTGAATTTTCTATGAGATACATATATTCCTTATTGCAAAATTAATGTTTTTCCGACTAAGTTATTAAATAAAAAATTTTTTTTTTCAATTTTCACATTGCCATGGTTTTTATAAAATATGATTTTTATTTATCGGATTAGCACTCAAAGATGACTTTTAGTATAGACAACGTAAAAATTGAAGCCAGATCTCGGTATCTTAAAATGGCGTCTTGTTGCAAAATTATTAATCCGAAAAGTTCAAATTGATGTTCAATTCGACCCAGGTACGATAATTGAATCCAACTGTGTTTAATCGACAGCTTATAACGTAATTAAGAAACGGTAAAAATAATTTTTCTTAATATTAATACTTAACAACATTTTTAATACAAAATTTTTTTTTATTTCGGCCAATTTTTGAGTTAAAGAATCGCGGCGGAATGCATCTTAATATGCGTATAAAGGTTGTGTATATAGCCAAAAAAGATGTTTTTGAGAAATATTGGTAATTTGGGGTGTTTGAGTTGTACCTATAAAAATTAAATTAGTATAACGTTAAAGCTGAGAAAAAGCAGGTTAAATTAAAAAAAAATTTTATTCCAATAGCAGCTTTGGCTACCGACATAATCAAATTGTAACTAAGGTATACGAATTCTGTTTGACGCCGCGCGGCTTTCCCCCAACCACCGCGCCGTCCAACTGAAGTTGCCGCGCGCGCTGAACTCGCATTGTTCCTCGGTCATTTTAGATGAACTATAGCATGTAAAGCTATCGCGTAAAATGTAGTGATTTAGAGTATGATTTCAGCAAGTACTGTGCCAAATTTTAACTAGAAATATCAAGTATTTTCGGCGTAATCGTCGGTTGAAAACATTTTTGTATCCTGGCTCCTATTGGTCCGATCTTAACAAAATTTATATGAAAATTCATGGTTTTTTGCGTACATTAAGATGCATTCCACCGCGATTCTCTAACTCAAAAATTGGCCGAAATAAAAACATTTTTTATTAAAAATGTTGTTAAGTATTAATATTAAGAAAAATTATTTTTACCGTTTCTTAATTACGTTATAAACTGTCGATTAAACGCAGTTTAATTCAATTATCGTTCCTGGATCGAAATGGACATCAATTTGAACTTCTCGGCTAAATAATTTTGCAACAAGACGCCATTTTAAGATACCGAGATCGGGCTTCAATTTTTACGTTGTCTATACTAAAAGTTATCTTTGAGTGCTAATCCGATAAATAAAGATCATATTTAATAAAAACCATGGCAATGTGAAAATTGAAAAAAAAAATTTTTTATTTAATAACTTAGTCGGAAAAACATTAATTTTGCAATAAGGAATATATGTATCTCATACAAAATTCAAAGCTCAACTTTTGATCCCTAAATTTTTTTGCGTAAATTGAGTAACAAAAAGGTTAATCAAGAAAAACTGAAAAAAATGCATTTTGCAACTTATTTTGCAATAATAACAATGTTCCCGATCGGGTCCGAAGTTCAGACTTTGGGGCTATTTTCAGTAAGTGGCTACCAACATATTTCAACGATAAAATAAACTCTTGCGCGAACTTTCTGATAAGATGCTTTTGAACTCCCTGACTACCGGACTATAAGTGAAGATTATGAAACTAGTCTTATAATCTCAGGTAGTTAACATTCGATTTTTATCATTCAAATTCTGCTGAAATAAGCCTTTTCTGTAGAATTACATATCTGTTCATAAAGTATTTATTTTGCAAATTTTGAAGTATTATGATTTGTTCACGTTCAGCCTTCGAGATCGCCCTTTACCCTCATAAAATTTTCAGAAACACTACCCATTTTTTCACCGTAGTTTTTGATGCCCAATTTTTTCTGCCCATACTCTCAGCATCGCACGTTTCGTGGGGGAGATCCGTAGGTAGCCACTACATAGTAAGCTGTGCTACATTCTCAGAAGGTGCTTAACATATGTTGGCCTGCCACGCATTGCTACCGTTGGTGTGCGTTGATCAGCCCGGACTAGTAGGAGAATACAAAAAAACCCTTCAGCTAAGGAAAGACAGAAGATGACACCACTGGTTTATGCTAATTATTAAAATAAACTAATATTTTGAAACTTTTATGCATGTTTGAAGATAAATTTTGTTTTTTTATGTTCAATTGCGTTCACGAAATTCGTCTAACTTTAAAAGAACAATAGTTACAGAAGAAACTGTAATTTTAAGTTAACGACACATAGCTTCGAGATTTTTGAAATGTTCTTGATCCCCTTAATACCGCGAATTCACGAGATGTGTCCACACGCACTGGAGACCACAAAATTATAAAACGAACTTAAGCTACGCCGTGAGACAAATCCGAAGCAGATATCCTGAAAATGCGCAGTCCGCGTGGTCTCGCGAACACAGGTAACCAGCTCGCGATCACGATGTGAAACACCACTGACCTTACTTCTTTTCCGAGTCCTGATAGATCGGCCGTCCTCGAAGTCCACCTTACTCAACCACAAGATAACACCAAAACAAAGAATTCCGGGAGAAATCCAAAGTCCACAGGAGAGCTCGAGTGATAATCCGCGTGTACCTCACAACGCGAACGCGATACGCTGTAGTTTTTGCCTCCAACGTTCTACGAGTGCTCCACCATCGCGCTGGTCCTGCGCAAGACTCCACGTACATGTACCTCACCAGGACTTCACCGTCCTGTTTCGCCGTCAGTACAGGTTTTCTCTCGCCACTATCGTCTCTGTCCACTTCAGTTGACAACCGCTGCCGTTCTCTTCGTGCTCAGCATGTGCCTCTCGGACTCGTGCCGTATCTAGAAAATAGTTATATACTCACCAAAACTTATGTCACTGATTCGACTTTACTCGTGAACAAAACCTCTCGGTGCCGCAGGATGTAGTTGCGACACCAGAGAGCGGTAATTACAGACTGTGATCAAATTAAATCTAAAGCTAATACTCTTCCCTTACAAATTTGTAGAGGAGACACGAACACATTTAAGTAACTTATCGAGCTCACAGTTTTGGACTGCTACGCATACTATACGACAAACACAACCGCACGAGAAGCGGCAAGCACCAATCGCCAAACGGGAGAGAGAGCCCACGACATACGTTCGACATCACAATTATAGTTGTATTAGAAACAATACAAGTATGATCAAGGCATCTTCCTGGCATCATTGACTCACCCTCCCTTCCCGCGGGATATGCCACATCTGACCACCAGCCTCACACTATTTAAGAGTATTAGCTTAATTGAAGAGGCACCGTACGATATGCCGTCTCTCGCACCGTTCCGCACGCCCAATACCGCACAGCCATGACAGACACCGAGCTATCGTAAACATTAGTAATAAACACACACTATTTTGGATTCAGGCTAGGCTTAAAACTATTTATAACATTTTTATAATTATTCTTTAAAAAACATCTATCCTCAGCCCGATTCAACGTATTATCAAAAAAATTGAATGTGTAGCATCTCTGAGAATTTCCTTCTAAAAATAGAAGATGCTCTATCGACAAATTGCACATTGTCTAAATTAAAAGTATGTCCCGTGTCCATAGCGTGGACAGAAATAGGAGACGAAGCGTCTCGCTTTTCGATATACCTTTTATGCTCCGAGTCTCTAACGATTTTATAAACGATACTTCTGTTGTCCCCTATAACCGTCGAATCTTTTCCTAATTTCATGTAATTGCTAACTTTGTCTTTAACTTATCGTTGAACTTATCGTAATAAAGGAAAATTACCACCCTATACGCTTTTTGAGATTTTACATTACTATTATCAGAACCATCTGCAGAATTCGAATTGTCTGAATCTTTATTCTTATTCTTATTATTTGTAAGAGCAAGATTGCTGGCAAGTCTTTTCTTAACATGTTTTTCTATATAATTTATAGGGTAACAATTAGCAATTAATATCTTCTTAACATCCTTGTGGGGAAATTGAGGCACGTGTGTGCAGAATCTGTTAAAATTTCTGTGGAGTGGGCAGATTCTGTACCAGACCGTGCCTAGATTTAGCGGCTGCGACGCGACGGCAACCAGAATAGCATCTGTTAAAAATTCTGTTCATCTATTAATTTGAGGTTACAACCTATAAGAAAGAGGGAGACAAAGAGTGAAAGAGAGAGAGAGAGAGAGAGAGAGAGAGAGAAAGTTTATACGCACGCGCGGCGCACATCTCATGCGTATATACAGCTGCTCAGTATATATAGCTATACTCTCGAGTCTTCATACGCTGTACTCAGAGTATAGTTTATACAGGCATAATTGCAGTGCTGAAGGGTCTGAATACAATAATAATTAAGGGGTTATGCCCGAGTTAAACCTGAAAAAAATAAATCATCAGTTAATAGGCAAAAAAAAAAGATATATAAGTAGTATCATAAAAAATCTTTTTTGTAGTTCATGCATACATATTCATTGTAATTTTGCATATTTTTTATGCATGATAATCTATACTTACTGTTTAAACAATCCCATGTGTGAAGCATTAAATTTGAGTACTTTTTCTTCTTTGCCGCATGATTTCTCATCATCCGGGTGATGAATCCAAACCAAACTGCATGGAATTTTTTCTAAATATGCCTCTCCTCAGCTTAAGCAGAAGGCTTTTCTGAAAAATACAAATTTTCAATAATTAGTAACATATACGTTATAATATAAGTAATTATAGTGAATTTTACGTATTTTTACATACATAACATTCACTTTAAACTTATCTTTGCCAATTTGGCTCCGCTTAAACAGTGCAGAAGAGTTTCCTGGAGCTGTATGAAAAATTTCAGCTTGATTGGACTTATGGTTCCTGAAAAATCCTGCGGCAATTGACCTAAAATCATAAAAATTGAAAACTTGAGAAAGTTTATATAAGAAATTGATATATGTTTATTGGATAGTATTTACATGAACTGTTTGGCATATTTTTTTTATGTTTGGGCATAAAATACCCATATATTATGGGATATATTGGGACCCGGGTCCTGCACATTTTGATATACGAGTAGGAAAAGCTGAAATTGAAATATAAGTTAGCGATACATATTCACAGTAAATATATTATATATAAATATAAATATTGCCACTGCTTACCCATTATTTGACAGGTTGGTTAACAACTGCAGTATACTTTGAGAACATCTAACACACAGGCATCTTCTTGTACACATGAAATTTAGCCCGTATATCTAAAAATAAAGAACATACTCACAAAGAACAGGTTCTTAAAAAATAATATATTGTTTATAGTCCAAAATACTTATCTAAATTTAAACACTTGTGAGACTCAGAAGTAATCACTACAGCATAACATTCAGCTTGCACTAAACTACAGACAGCAGACGAAACAGCTGTCTGATAGGAAAATCGTGTGGGTCGGTAAAACAGTGACTTACTTTTTCAAATGCTGTATGTGCAAGGTGCCATATTTTCAGGCGGTAATTTAAATTTGTACATATGTTTTTTTACTGCTTTATAAATTTGATTAAGATATTACAAGACAAAATTTAAATTCTAAATTTATTTTATTTTAAACATTGAAAATAAAAAAATCGATGACATAAAAAATTAGCTATATTGTACTGTATGTAATATCAATAAATAATTTATTGTTTTTTTGTAATAAAATTGCATATTTCAAAAGGAGTTATAGACACAATTTATCTTAAATTTTCTATAAAAACACAATTGTTTTGAATAATCAAAAGCGTTATAAAACAAAATATGAATAATATGCAATTTTAACTAATTGTTTGATTTTAGTATTTTGCCTATAACTTTGTAAATAATTTTTTTCGGGCAAAAAGGGTTTCTGCAATATATTCTACAGTAAATTTGACGTAAAAAAATCAAATAAAAAAATTTGATTTTTTTGAATTTTAATTCAGGCATAACCCCTCAAATAACGATAATCGCGAAATATATTATTAGTCCAGTCAAATTAGATTTTGAGGTGACATTAATTCCGAAGTGAAAGGTTAGGGACTTAAATTGTTCGGGGGAGTGCATATAATAATATCATAAGTTTGGTACTGGCATAACGTTAAAAATCGTTTACATTTGTGCCCATTATTTGTGAGCAATCTTAAAGAGTTATATTTTCAAAAACTTTTTGCGGAATTCCAAAATTTGAATTAGGGCAGCTCTAGCATGCATTTGTTTAAATAGTAATTAATTAATAATTGTACTGTATCTAACTTTAAAATTTGATCAAAATGTATTATAATGCATTGAAAAGCGGTGATTTTTCTCTAAATTTTAAGAAAAAAAATAATATGATACGCCACTTAGGGGCCGAGATATGTTTTTTTTAATACACTACTACTCCTTATATATACAACATGTCGTAATGATTCAAATGTTGTTAGAAAGTAGAAGAGTTGTACTTTTCAAATCACTGCAAGTCGATACGCATCGAATTAAATGTGACTAACAAATCGAGTGTTGATTAAAGGCGATGCGCGCAACGGGGCCCGACGGCGCGCCGCGGCGTAGCCGGCCGCGGAGTGGGGATGGTCCCGCGCTCTTAGCCCGAAACTGAAAATCTTTTTTCAAATCGGAGCACTTGAAAAAATAGACGGTAAATTAGTCAAATATGATCCGATTGTGCTCTTTTTCTTCTTAATTCGGGATAACACAGGTAAAAAATGCGACTGGTCGAATCCGATTTTTTGTTAACATTATTCATCGTATTATTCTTGAAAGTACATTATTTAAGTATTCTTTTCTGTATACATTAATTTATACATTTGTTATTTTAATATGACCAGTCTGTAGAGAATGATGTCTATGATTTTAGCCTATATACTTTTAAACAATCGATTCCTGCGGGAATATTGTTTAGTATTAACGAAAAGATGCAATTTTTTTCTGTTTTTTACTTTTATTTTGGAAACTAAGCGACCAATGCAAAGTAATAAAGAGGGAAAAATTGTAGCTTACTGAATTCTGAAGCAAATGAGATATTAAACGCCCCTATCTGATCAATAGGCACGGAGGAAAACTCGGAAAACCGAGGAAAACAACATAAAATCAATGTTTCTTCAAAAATCGCCAAGACGGCCATTTTTCAACTTTGAAGGTTGAAATTTAAAGTGAATGAATATAATAGTTTCATATGTAATTTCATGTGGCAAAATATTGGTGCTCTACGACAATTACTTTATGTGTAATTGTGATTTGAATTTTTGTTGTACTTTGTGAGTTCACTTTGGATGCACGGTCATGCAAAATTGGAAGGTCCTACTTAAGAGTGCTCTACCTCTTTTCCAATAAGTCCGATAAATTTCGCAGCGTCCACACATTACACCTCAGTTTTTTTCTATTATTTTAACAAAGTTAATGAAAGAAAAATGAGTCTAACTGAGTTTTGCCTGTAATTAGTATCTAAAAATGTGGTAAAATTATTTTTATGGTATAAAAGCTAAAATTAAAATTTTATTTCGTCGGACAAATTTGTATGACTTGCGGGCACTTTGGAAATTGCATTTTGATTTGGTCCGACGAAATACGAATTAAATACAAATTTTTTAAAACGTTTTTGGATATCTAAGGTGAGTGGCGAAACTCTATTAAAGTGAATGAGCTAAAGTTGGTCAATTAATTATAATAAACAAAAAAACTTTTTTGAGGTAGCAGAAGCGTCCTTGTTACGTCTGTTGGAAAACGCTTCCTCATTGCGTGGGGAGCGGGTACAACTCGGACCTCCACCACATCGACTCTTGAGCAAGTCTAAACAAGAGAGAGCTCGCCTAACTCGGTGTTGGCTACACCATACGGTCGCAAGGGGGAAGGGGGAGTAAACTCCCGGGTTTGTGTTTGAATTAGGTTGCGGAGCCAGTCCAGGGGACCGACTCACACAAAAATTGGCGTCAGGCGCTTAAGAAAGCGCCCCGCCCGTAACCGAAAGGCATGCTTCCTTGTCTCCTTAAAGGGTTATGACAGGGTTAAAACCTGGAAAAAAAAGAAAAATTATTAGTGCTGTAAAAAATAAATATATGTAGGTGCTCTAAAACCTACATTTTTCATTTGAAATCTAAGTACGATACATCACTTTTATGCATAAATAATATGCATACAGTGAGTATAACATTTAAAAACAATTAAAGATATTTGCTTACCAAAAATCATGATTTTCATCACTTTTGTTTGCTTGCCGCATGTTTCTGATGAAACCGTACCATCAATCCTAATGAATCAAAGGATTGATGGTACGGTTCCTTCAGAAAGCTGTGGCAAGTAGACAAAAACCATGAAAAAACTAAATTTGAGTAAAAGGCATTTAAAGTTTATAATGTAAATCATACAAATGAACTCAGCTATACTTTAAGAAACTATCTGGCATACCTTGATTTGCTTTTGGTACTCAAATATATATACACTAAAGTATATTTGATGGTACGCGCATATCATACTGTGTGATAATAGTATTTAGAAGCTGAAAATAAACTAAAATTTTTCGTTACCTATGCATAATCAAGTTAAGCTTATGAATTACAGCTATATGCAATACTTACAATTATTAAATATACTTCAAGTTGTTGAAAAGCATGCAAAACAATAATCCAGATAGTGAATATAAACTCCCATCTTGCTGGCTTGTACCCCTATACCTAAAATCAAAAAATGAACTAACAAAGGAAAAGCTCATTATGGATACAATTATTACTAATTAATTTTCAATACTTAATTGAATAATTTTTGTACTCTGCACAAGCTCTTGCACTTTTGAAACACTACTGAGGTTATAAGTATTGTTACAGCAGCTAGCAGACTAACTGCCCTGATCTAGTGTCTTGGATGAAAAACAGCTGTTTGGATTCTTTCTGCTGCTTTACAGAAAATTCTACTGTACCGATCAAACAGTAATCTTCATTCTCGACCGGACGCTGTGAGGCACAACTTGTTCCAGTGGAAAATTCAAATTTGTTGAATGCCTGTACTTTAACACATTGAGTTTAGTAACATAAAATCACACATAGAAAAATTAATTTTACTGATTTTATAATATTTTACGGAAATAAATTAATAAATTTTGAGAAAAAAACGGTTTGTAAAACGGTTTTTAAGTCGTATTTTCAGTAAGGTTTTTCATGAAATTATTCTTTAAAAAGTGTGGTAGAACAATCCTTTCCACAAGTTTGGCCTGATTAAAATATTGAAAAATCACGATTTTTCAAAATTTTACTTGAAACAGATTTATCAGTTTTTTATAAATATCTTCGAGGCAAATGTTTTTAGCAAAAAAGGGCTTTCAGGATCACATTCTACGGATTGTTAACTGTGAAAAAAGTGAATAAAAAAAATTGATATTTTCATAATTCTAACTCTGTCATAACCCCTTAAGGGGATCAAGAACGTTCAAAAAGCAGTGATTTCGTATATTCGAAACCACTCCGAGGCTATTGTTACGATCGCTGTGAAAATTTGGGAAATAATTCATAAAGACGAAAAATTTACGGCATGACTGCAATATTTAAAAAATTTTGAAAAAATATTAAAAAATAAGTTCCGCTTTCCTCCGCTAGGCGATAAAAAGCGCTGCATTCGTACCATGCATCCGAGAAAATGCATTATAAAAGTTATTTGACGAAAAGAACGCATAAAAACTGAGTTTACCCGTAAATTAATTTATATAATGTGTATAATAGTCACAAAAATATTAAGTTTTCGAGCGTCATGAAAGAATAAAACCGAATCTTCGTGTAGCAAACAAACTCTTCCGCTTTTACCTTTCGGAGGGGTAAGAAGAGGGTAAGAAAGAGGAAAAATGTTATTTCTTTGACAGGCAACAGGAGGCGCAGAATTTCATTTCCCAAGTCTTCCCGGAAGATCGGTAATGCAGCTCGAACAGCACGCGCGACCGGCCCGAGCAAGAATTTTTTCACCATAGATTTTCATGCCAAATTTTTTCTACCCACACTTTCAGCATCGTGCATTTCACCGGGGATAAGTGTACATACCCACTCGCTGCAAGCTGTACTACGCTCTTAGTAAAAGGTAGCGGCAACTTGGTACACGTGTTCACCACCTGGTACCAAACGCTTAGACCGCGCGGCAGTTTATACTACTTGACCTGTGGGTAGGCCGGGGTCGCAGGCCGTAGTGTCCCTTTTATGACGGTTCATTTAGATCGTTGAAATTAAATTCGAATTTGAATAAATAAGTTGGATAACAAAAAATTTTAATAGATGTAAACGATTTATAAAACTAGAAAAGGCTAACCGAATTTGAATGACAAAAATCGACTGGTAATTACTTGATAAAGTAAGTGCTCAGATTTTCATGATTACACTAACAAAATTTTGTTTTTCAGTTTTTCAATATTACGAATTTTTGTATAAAATATTATTCGTTTTCAAAATTCACGAATAATAACAAACCTTGAATCATAAAAATCGGATGATTTCACATTAATTAATTTAGGCCAAGCGCCCTAGCTTTTTTGTGGACGTAGCTCGGCAACGGATACCGCGATTATATAGAGAAAGGGAAGCCCATATACTTTTGGACACGAAATCTGTGCGGGAACGTTGTTTATTATTAATAATACGATGCAAAAATGCATTTTTTTTTAGTTTTTTGCTTTTAACTCGTAAAATAAGAGAGGAACGTAAAAAAGTAAAGAGAGAAAAGTTGTAGCTGATTACATTGCGAAGAAATTCATATATTGAGCGTCTCTATCCAATGAATGGACATGGAGGAAACCTCGGAAAACCGTGGAAAACACCGCAAAATCGACGGCCGAGCGCGCGGCATCGTAGCGCGCTTGTATATCTATATACACTTTCTCTGCCACGACTGCCGCGCGCTCGGCCGTTTTCGCTCACGTTTCAGTTTGTTTTTCATCGATTCAAAACCTTTTTTTCGCAAATCCAAAATATACATTTCATTGTTCAAATCATAAAATTTTCAACGCTGTATTCCAAATTCCAGTAGGATTCCCCAATTTCTCGTGCTCGCGCACACAAAAGTGCACTAAAATCGTACATAAAAAATTCAATTTGCAATTATACAAAAAGTAATTGGCGCAGAGCACCATTTTTTGGCGACATGAAAGTGGGTATAAAGCCCTTCCTTCGTTCTAAATTTTAGCCTTAAAAGTTGAAAAATGGCTGAGTTTTCAATTTTTAAAAAACGTCGATTCTGCGGTGTTTTCCACGGTTTTTCGAGGTTTCCTCCATGTCCATTCATCGGATAGAGACGTTCAATATATGAATTTCTTCGCAATTTAATCAGCTACAACTTTTCTCTCTTTACTTTTTTACGTTAATCTCTTATTTTACGAGTTAAAAGCAAAAAACTAAAAAAAATGCATTTTTGCATCGTATTATTAATAATAAACAACGTTCCCGCACAGATTTCGTGTCCAAAAGTATATGGGCTTCCCTTTCTCTATATAATTGCAGTATCCGTTGCCGAGCTACTTTTAAGTCCACAACGAGCTAGGGCGCTTGGCCTAAATTAATTAATATGAAATCATCCGATTTTTATGATTCAAGTTTTGTTATTATTAGTAAATTTTAAAAACGAATAATATTTTATACAAAAATTCATAATATTGAAACATTGAAAAATTTTAAGGAAAAATTTTATTTGTAGAGGTTGTGCCCTTAGGTGAGACCAGGTGTGACCCTCATTAGAACGCTCTAGCCAAGTCTGCCACTGGTGTCATAAAAGGCTTAGTCCTCTCTGTACGGGTACCCATATAAGACAGCATTAGAAAAAAATTCTACTCTGAATTTTCAAATAAACAATTTTTAAACAAAGGTAATTTTTGGCTTACGTCAGTTTATGCGTAATGATTACTTATAGTTACAAAACTTGAATCACGAAAATCGGAGCATTTTCACTGTTATCAATTCACAGTCTGTAAGTGAAGATTATCAAACTAGTCTAATAATCTCAGGTAGTTACCATTCGATTTTTATCATTCAAATTCTGCTGAAATAAGCCTTTTCTGTAGATTACATATCTGTTCATAAAGTATTTATTTTGCAAATTTTGAATTATTATGAATTGTTCACGTTCAGCCTCCGAGATCGCCCTTTACCCTCATAAAATTTTCGGAAACACTACCCATTTTTTCACCGTAGTATTTTCTGCCCATACTCTCCGCATCGCGCGTTTCGTCGAGGACATGCGTTGGTAGCCACTGCATAGTAAGCTGTGCTGTATTTTCAGAAGGTGGTGAACACATGTTGGCCTGCCACGCATTGCTACCGTTGGTGTGCGTTGATCAGCCCGGACTAGTAGGAGAATGCAAAAAAAACCTTCAACTAAGGAAAGATAGAAGATGGCACCACTCGTTTATGCTAATTATTAAAATAAACTAATATTTTGAAACTTTTATCCATGCTTGAAGATAAATTTTGTTTTTTTATGTACAATTACGTTTACGAAATTCGTCTAACTTTAAAAGAACAATAGTTACAGAGGAAACTGTAATTTTAAGTTATCGACACATAGCTTCGAGATTTTTGAAACGTTCTTGATCCCCTTAAGAAGACGAAGGGATCAGCGCAGGAGCGGCATATCTACCAACTACACGCTGATGACCCAGGGGACCGAGCGCCCCAGGGGAAGAGGGGCCGTTCTCTTACGCACCGTCGGAGACGGTAAGATGCCGACTCTCTTCTGCGTGGGCTGCTTGGCCCGCTTCCCCGCAGAGAGGGGCCAGGCTACTCCGAGAGCGCGTCGTCCAGTGGCGGAATCTCCACTGGTGGACGAAGGGCGGCGGCCGGCCTCGGCGTCCTGAAGTCGGCCCTGATCGTCGCTGGAGTAGTCTGTGCCCCGAAGTCTCTGTAGTGCGGAGTCGCCTGCACTGCGCTGTCGGCCAGTGTCCTCTTTGGCGGGGGTGGCGGTGCTGCCGTCACTGCTGCTATAGCTGCTCGACACGCTGCTGCTGTTGCTGCTCGAAGCTGGTGTCACAGGACAATAATCTCTCGGTTCGCCTTCACCAGATGAATCTGGCTGAACTCCAGCTCGGCCTCCAGTTCTCCAGTAGAGACTGGCGACATGGGCAGTTGGGGAGGATAGAGTAGGATTTAAATAAATAGTAAATTATTTATTTAAGAGTAGCCTTTATTCTGCGGAACAAAAACCAGGAGCAATTGTGGCAGTGTGAAACACTCGCTATGCTGCTGATGCAGAACTATATCTACCCTGTAGGAAGGGGGGAAGAAGTGACAGGCCTCGGCTCGGCCGGTCTACTTATAGAGCGGGCCTCCCATCTTTCATGTGGACTGTCGAAAATCAGGCTGTCACCGCCTAGCGGTCGACCGCGGTACTGCCGGCGCTCGACTTCATTATGCGTGCTAGCGGGTTGCGGGGCGGCAGGCGCGTCGGATTGTGAGTTCTGCATGCGCGAGAGAATCTGGGTGGATCGACAATAGTCTGAGTAGTGTTCAAATTTAGATGAATATTTTGGATTATAAACAACGTATTATTTTTGAACAACTTGTTCTTTCTAAGTGTACTCTTTATTTTTAGGTATATAGGCTGTAAATATCATGTGAACGATAAGGTGCTTGTGTGTTAGTGAAGTGTGATGGATCCCCTTCGAAGATAAATCTCTAAAGGAAGTGTCACAGCCGAAAACTCTGCACGCTTTCTAAAGGCTTAATTGTTCTTTTTACACCCGCGGTAGGGTTGATTTTCACCACTCTATAAAAACATTTATCATTAAGGAGTTATGACAGTGTTAAAATTTTGAAAATATCGATTCTTTTTTTATTCACTTTTTACACACAAGATTTATTAATTTATTTCCGTAAAATATAATAAAATCCGTAAAATTAATTTTTCTATGTGTGATTTTATGTTAATAAACTCAATGTGTTAAAGTAAAGGCATTGCACAAATTTGAATTTGCCACTCGAACAGGTTGTCCCTCACAGCGTCCGGTCGAGAATGAAGATTACTGTTTGATCGGTATAGTAGAATTTTCTGTAAAGCAGCTGAAAGCAGCCAAACAGCTGTTTTTCATCCAAGACACTAGATCAGTGCAGTTAGTGTGCTAGCTGCTGTAACAATGCTTATAACCTCAGTGGTGTTGTAAAAGTGCAAGGGCTTCTGCAGAGTACAAAAATTATTCAGATAAGTATTGGAAATTAATTAGTAATAATTGTGTCCATAATGAGCTTTTTCTTTGTTGGTTTATTTTTTGCTTTCAGGTATACGGGTACACGCCAGCAAGATGGGAGTTTCTATTAACTATCTGGAGTAAAAAAGAGAAAAATTTTATTTTATTTTCAGCTTCTAAATACTATTATCATACAGTATGATATGCGCGTACCACCAAATATACTTTATTGTATGTATATTTGAGTACCAAAAGTAAATCAAGGTATGCCTGATAGTTTCTGTAAGTATAGTTGAGTTCATTTGTACGATTTACATTATAAACTTTAAATTTAGTTTTCTCATGGTTTTTGTGTACTTGCCGCAGCTTTCTGAAGTAACCGTACCATCAATCCTGATGAACCAAAATGGAAAACCTTTCTTATGAGTATGGTCACAAACTGAGTGGAGCAGAATTGGCAAAGATAAGTTCAAAGTGAATGTTACGTATGTTTACATATGTAACATTCACTATAATTACTAATATTGTCAATATATGTTTAATTAATTATATTAATTTTGTGTTTTTCAGGAATCTGTTCCACTTAGTCTAAGACCAGACTCATAAGGAAGATTTGGCACTTTGATTCATCAGGATTGATGCTACGGTTTCATCAGAAACATGCCGCAATCAAACAAAAGTGATGAAAATCATGATTTTTGGTAAGCAAATACCTTTAATTGTTTTTAAATGTTACACTCACTTTATGCATATTTTTAATGCATAAAAGTGATGTGAGAGGGGCCTTAGCCTTTTATTACACCGGTGGACACTCTTGGCCACAGCGGTCTAATGAGGGTCTGAGATGGTCTATGACCCCTCTCCGGCAGTGGTATACGTGTGGCACGACATTAGAAAAAAGTTTACACTCAAAATTTTCAACAATACTTAAACAAAGATAATCTTTACCGTACTCACGTTTATGCGTAAGGATCCCTAATACTTACAAAACTTGAATCACAGAAATCAGAGCATTTTCACTTTTACCAATTCACAATCCTGCAAGTAATATTTATTGAACTTGTCTCATTATCTCAAAAAGTTACCATTCGATTTTTGTCATTCAAATTCTGTTGACTTCGGCCGTTTCTGTAGAATTAAGTGCCTGTTTATAAAATATTAATTGTTCAAATTTTAAATTATTTCAATGCAGCATTTTTTTCTGTGAAACACATGGGCTGCACACGTTCAGTCGCCGAAATCACCCTTCACCCTCATACATTTTTTCACCATAGCTTTTGGTGCTGAAATTTTTTCCACCCACACTTCCAGCATGGACAGTTTCACCTGGGACACACGGTGTATGCTCTCAACGCTCTTTAGAACCCCAACCGCCTGCTTAAAATTAAAATTAATGTTAAAATTAAACTTTTCCCCCAATGACATGACATTCTGGGGATAAGAAGGAAGAGAAGAACCAATCAGATTGACTAGTCATTTCTCTTTTAATTTTCAATTTCTTCCGTATTAAAACTTTAACCGTTATTACTATTGTTACTATATAAATTATAAGAATCATTGCCATTACTATTATTAATACGAAAATCTTGCTCATGTCTTTGGAGGGAAAATTTATTACTAAGGATAACCACCTTCTTCTTATGCATCGCATCTAAATTACTTTTCTCAATATTAAAACAGTTTAATAAAAATGTTGATACCGAATCAGAAAACGACACACTCGTGATATCGTGAGCCTACTTAATTATAAATCACGGAATCTAGTCAAATAAACAATATGTGTATTAATATCAGCTATTTATAGATTTAAAAGTTTTTCATGCAACCTGCAAATAAAAAGACTATATTTTTTCAAAGCAACTCTACTATGAAAATGTTTATACAACTTCACATTTCTAATATGATTCTGGAAAAGATCCTTCGTACGGCAATCTAATAAAAACCTTAATTTACTTGAACATTTAAAATTTCTCTCTGAATATTAATAAGTTTCTTGAAAATACATTTAATGTCAAAATTATAATGTTAATCAAAAAAAGCAAATGCTTGTTTAATTTTTAAATTTAATGGAAAAATGAACGCATCAGATAGCATGTCCAAATTAGCAAAGTCAAAAGTAATACAAGAAGATACTCGATCCTCGGTCGATGAAGTTTCGTTTGTGTGTTTTAAGTCGCATCCCCTGTCGGTATTAGCGACTCTCGTTCCCTCCGATTTTGCGAGTCGTCAATTAGTGCATTGAGTCCATTATTGAGCAAGTTGCCAATCCGCAAGGGAACGAGGACCTACAGTTTTATGTACAGTGAAATATACACGTTGTACACAGTAGAATCCGAACCACTGGAGCTCAGATGTTTAGACACTTATGTAAACAAGGAGGTGTCCCCAAAATCATCAAGAGTCAGGCTTGAACCCAGGACCTCTGGATTTCTAGCCTGATACTCTACCGATTGAGCCATCGTCGCTCCTTAAATCTTAAAACTTATTAGATCACTTGAGCTGATGTTATTTGCGAGCGTTGAACCCCTTGTTGTTTGTATATGATAGTCGATCAGTGAACCTATGTGCGACAAGTATATGGAAGGTGTCGAGAAAATCCGCATTTGGCCCGTTTTTCGCCTTATCTTTGAACTTTGAATCGGAGGAATTAAGGTGATGAAATGCCAAAAGATCTTTAAATTGTCTCTATCTAGTTATTTACATGTAAGGAAAGAATGTTAGCTTTAAATTTAGTTCGATCACAGTCTGTGATTAACGCTCTCCAGTGTCGTAACTACATCCTGCGGCACCGGGAGGTTTTGTTTACGAGTACAGTCAAGCATGATACACGACAAAGTGGTCTACTTACAAGCCTTAAAGTATATTTATTGTTAATTTAGGTAACGTTAATTTTATCATTGTTCTCAATTTATTTACCTTTTTAACGTTATTATTGTAAATTAAAATGTTTGTAAAATTTGTACGACGTAGCCCTGAAGAGGAACCATCAGTTTGAAACATCGGTTATTTACAATAAACATATCATTAGCTCAAAGAGATAATTAAATTTTTTCTCCTATTGCTATAAAATAGCTTATAAACAGATATGTAATTATACAGAAAATACTGATTTCAACAGAATTTCAATAATAAAAATCGATATAAGTACATATATCGATCTAAGTCTATTTGAGATAATGAGGCTAGTTTGATAATTATTACTTACAGGATTGTGAAATAGTAAAATTGAATATGCTTGGCTTTTCATGATTCAACTTTTCTAACTATGAGGGATCTTTATGCATGAATGCGTGTATGTAAAAAATGATTTTTATTTAAAAATTGTTTATTTGAAAATTTTAAAATTAAATTTTTTTTCGATTGTCACCCCACATGTGTACTAATAAAAAGACTTAGCTTTTTATGGCAAAGGTAGATAGACCCGTGGCTAGAGCTTCTAATGAGGGTCCACCATCTTGCGACGGGTTTTCTAGTCAAGGAACCAATCATTTTACACCATACTAAGCTTAAAATATTCCTTTTGACTAATGCTATGGATTTTCAGGATTATTTTTTGAAATAATTATTTTTTTTATTATAACATCCACTTATATAGGGTATTTCACTATCATATTACCCAGATATCTATTTGAGTTAGTGAGAAAATGAATCATTCAGGATTGCGCATTTAAATAAGCCTCATTTATTGCTAAACATATGACCGCACATATATGTGTTTGATAACGACAAGTCTATAATCGAGATCATTCATTTACAGTCCACGGAAATAATTAAATGAAAATATACTTTAAATGCAAAGATGGTATGTACAACTACACTACTTGAAAAAATTATCTACAATAAATCCAACATTTAACACACATAAAAATAAAATGTTCTGAAAGAATAATTTTTTAACTTAATGAAAAATAGTATTAATAAATTGTAACGTCCTATGACGTTATTTATTTTAAAATCTACATATTGTAAATTAAAATACTATTTTTTTCAAAATTCAAAACATGAAAAAAATTAAGATGTAAATTTCGAAAGCTTAAATTTTCAATGCGTGCTGTGACTTTGCAACACAATTCAGCAGTGTTACTTATTCGGAAATCGGTATACTTTAAAACTTATTATTAAGCATTATACTTTACGAATTGGTCTTCATATTCAGACTTTAAAAGACTCGAATTGGCTTCATCTTAATTAGTCTCGTGTCTAACTCTGGACCACGCGATTCGTAAAATGGCGTAGATATTTAAATTGTATTACAAATCGTTTATATTGTGAACTTAAGGAGCAAATATATTTCCAATTAAACTCAAAATAAAGTTAAGAGTGAATCATTTTAAAAGCCTACCATATAATTCAAATATACCGACAAATAAGCTGAAAGGAAAAGTCAGCAGAGTTAGCAGAAGCAGCAAAGGTAAGTCATATAAAATACATATATCTATACTGGTAACGAGTCTATTTATCTAGCCATTTGACCCTAATAAAAATTAAATACACACAAATATAGACCTGCCTTTGAGGTGAGAGTATAGGTAGGACATAAAAAAAAAAAAATAAATAAATAAATAAATAAATAAATAAATAATAATATGTGTATATAATGAAATATAGCGGACAAGTCGAATCGCCGATGCTTCGCTCGAAATCTTGTAACGTGCCAGGTCTATTGACTATGTTATATTATTGACTATATTGTTATATGATTAGCGTTAACACATGTCGGTAGCATATTGTAGTGTTCAACCGGTTTTGCAATGCACATGCGAACATTCGGCGGCGGCTGATTGCTGCAATGCATAAAACCGATGGCGACATCCGTAGAGCGCGGCGAGTTAGTTGCTGACTTGCGTGTCAGCACTCCTTGCGACTTACTGATCTGGAGTCGGGTAATATGATTTCTGGTGGCAAATTATGATTGGTCTTGGGCCTTTTACAAAGTGTACGCATAGAGTAGTCTCGCTGAGCCAGTCAATGCGGGGAGCATTCAACCAACGTATACACTACAGGTGTCCCACCACAGGAATTGTCCCATGGGACATTAACAAAGACATCCTTAATCCCATTTCTCGTGTCCCCATGCAAGGTTTTGCGGAGACCAATCTATTGCGACGCTCTTGCAGTACTTGTGTCTATTGTTTTCAAACTTCAACCTAAGTAATTATTAACATTAGATAAACGTAAGACTCACGAGTCAAGGCTAGTTTCATATCTAAATATAAAGTAAGCTGCGCCTCCCTATCTACTAATCCGTAAATACGGTCCTTACAATCTTTTCAATATTGATACTATTAACTATCTACATTCACTATTTACACTAAATTATATTTTAAAACATGTTAATTTAGTAATAAATAGTAAACAGTAAATAAATATTTTATTTTAATTTAGTAACAATTTTCCATTTCTGAATTTGTTTTTAAACTAAGCATTTGAGAATTATTTCAATCAACCCTCCGATCTACACATCCATCGACAGATCCATAATCTACCATCTACACCCACTAACCCACCAACTTACGCAACCCCCTAAATATCCTGACTTTAATATTGTTTTTGTTCAAATACTGTAAGTCCTGGAAAAAATAAGATAAAGTATAAAAATATAAATATGGGTGATTCTAGTTACCTAGTTACCGTTTTCAATCAAATAAAGCCCTGATAGCCGAGTCTTCAAGTAATGGAGAGTTTATTTAGTCAGAACTATACACTTCACAATATTCGGCGAGACTTCTCAACTTTCAAAAGTTGAGCCCTCGTAGTCGACACAGTTAAGGTAAGTCAAAGTCACACAAATGCTCCACGCATTTACTGTCTCAGCGGGACTACTCTGTAATCTACTTGCGTGCCGCTCAACAAAAGGTCTCGTGCGGCGCGCTGCCTGGGCTTATAAAGCTTCAAGCGTAGCACACTTAATTTCGCAAGACAACGTCACCCGACATCCTCCACCAATCATCATTCGCCACCAGAAATCGTACAACTCGACTCCAGATCAATAACATGCAAGTCAGCACTTGTTCGCCTCTTGCTAACAATGTCACAATCAGTAATACAATTGCAAAACCGGTCGACTACTGCAACACGTTTTAAACATATGGCACACTATAAAATGAATTCATTAACATAGTCCATATCATAGTCAATAGACCTGGCACGTTACAGTATCAGAATTTTTTTGTAAATATTTGATATATTAAGTAGAAAACTCTTTACCTCCAGTTCATGAATTCGTTGCAAAGTTTCATTGTCGATTTCAATCACACCGTTAATTTCTGAGCTAGCAGTAGGAACGTTATCTCGTTCTATTTGATTGTCTTCAATAGAACTTAGCTCAGCATTCTGTACTGATTGCTGTAAAAATTAATGTTTGAATAATAAATAATCCAATAAAATATTATATTTATTTATTTTAAAAATTATTTGAATAATAAATAATAATGTTAATAATAATAATAATGTTTGAATAATAAATAATCCAATAAAATATTATATTTATTTATTTAAAAATTATTTTTTGAAAGACTTCAAAATTTACTGTTTGAAAATTTGGCATGAGGAGAACGGAGTAGGCTTAGTAGGCACAGGTTAGACTGGTAACCCACGGGTTCTGAGTTCAATATCGACTAACAGCTTTTCTTTCATTGGGACACCTCAATGTATGCTTATACTTAAGGGAACAAACACACCTAGACGCTAAAATAAATTTTTCTTTTTATACAAATTCAAAAAAAATTTTCTATAACAGCTATTAATATGAAACATTTGTTATTTTAAACTGCTCAATCGCACTCCATTTTATATTCTAGAAATTCACTCCACTTTATACTCAATAAATCGAAGAAATTCTACATCATTTCCATGAACATCCAACGAAGAAAAATTACAAACAGCATCACTCTCATTAGAAGGCGTTTCAAAAATCATATCGTTGATACAGAGGGCGATATATAAGACGCTCTATCCTTAGATACCTTTATGACTCGCAATTTAATTTTTAAACACGGAATCATATCGTACACTATATGTGAATTTAATACGTAGGGCCAAACAAAGCAAAGCGACTGACTATTTTAAACAAATTTAGTTAATAAATGTAAAATCCACTGTATACTGATTTTATTTCACTTGTCATCGAAATTCAAACATCGATTTTTGGCAAAATTTTGAAACGCACTAGCCCAATTCCTAGATAGGCAATACTTCCGTATTTGCGGATTCGGTATTTCGGTATTTTTCGGTATTTTCAGGAACGCATTCACAGCGAATAACGGGGTTTTATTATTATTTCATGTTTTATTATCTCATGTTTTATTATCTCATGTTTTATTAATCACATATTTTATTAATCCTTACAAGTATTACTAATATCAATTCCCATAAATTCTTTTAATCTTATTCTTTAATGCATGTAGAGTTTGAAGTTTCATTGTGATATAAAAAAAGAATCTAAACATCTATTCGAGTCACGGTTTTTATTTTTAACAAAGCCTACCATTTCAAGCTATCTAAGGCTCATTTTCAGGGCTGAACTATTCAAATTATAAAATATACAACTTTCAAATTGACAAATAAATACAATAAATATCAATAATTTATCTAATGAAATGAACCAAAATATTTAAAGTGTAAGGGCCGTATATACAAATAGGTAAATAGGAACGAGCAGGTTACGATGATTATTTTCCCCCGTGAGACTTTTGTTCAAGAACTTTTATGTATTATTTTCAGATTGCGGTTTGTGGACAACAGCATTCGTTATTGTGAAAGTGTAACTATAGATTGTTCAGCTCACAATTTTGGAGTGGGATATAAAAAGTGGGAATAGAATTAAAAGCTAATGCATAGTAGTGCAAGCGTCTGAATCCGATGGGATAGTTTGATTTGTCCCTTCTGTTATTTTATAAGCAGTCAACTTGGACGTGCGACAATTTGTGGTTGGAATAGGACAAGTGACTGTGAAGGATGGGGCAAGATATTCTGTGCACTCTTGCTAGGTTGTGCCAGTAGGAAAAGTCCGCTATCACACTACGGACGAACTATGTAGATCGTGAGACACACATGTCCAGTCCCCGTCCATCGGATCTTGGCATGGGACAAATCTTGCTCTGATCTTCGATGATGTGGGACAATATTGTTTATCACCTCTCCTTCTTACCTTTTGTATCCCGTCTAGTCTCCTTTGATCCTTCTCAGCCTCTTTATGATTATTATATTATTATACTAAGGTTTGGCTAAGGGCTTCTTTTCAAAAAATTACTGACACCAACATTTATTATTGATATAAAGGATGCTTTTGTCGCTCGAAGGTGGTAATACGGATTAAATGACTATATGCATCTTCTTCGAGAAAATTGCCAGACGACGTTGCGGTCATACTGTATTGGTATCCAATGCGGTCATGGAAGTAGCGTTCAAACTTGATGCGCGGGCTCTCTAACTTACTATATGGTAGACATTTTCGTGCCACTTCTTTGTGCCGTATGTGATCCAGATAGGTTCTATCGGCGTGTCGGGGCTCCGGAATTTACAATAGTATAGAATATAAGTTTTTGTGAATGTATGCGGTTGTCTGTGCAAGGGTATGACTAGGCGTACGTAGAATTCGGAGGGTAGTTGATCGCTATCCTCCGCCGGTGTCGTATCACCATCTGACGTCACCGGTACTTGTGTAATTCGTCATCGTCGGTAGCAATGTAAGAGTGTGGTGTATTTAATGTGTTTTATTTAATTTATTGCTTTTTGACTTTATTTAAATTATTAATTTTGTAATCTAGAGCCGGCATTGAAGTAGGGCTGGTGCCTTAAGATATGTTGAGTAGATTATTTTGTTTTTTAAGGTAGATATTTTTCATTTTTTATTATCTTTTTTTGAAATGTGGATTATATTTTTATAAATTTAAAATTAATTTGACTCTAATGGATTTAGCCCTGAAGAGGATCTGTAACAGATCGAAACGTTGGCTAAAAAATAAATTTTGTGGTTCGAAGAGATGCATATAGTCATTTAATCCGTATTTATTATTGATGTTGTTATTATTTTGTTTCATTTTTGTCCCAAAACGCACTTATCCATGTAACTGCCAAAAAAAATTTTATTTAAAAAGCTCTAGATAATTTTCTATGCAAGCAATCATAACAAAACTTTTTTATTGCAAAGTGCTCATTCAAAGCTTTAATTCAAGCTATTGAAAACTTAAAAATATCGATTTTTCGTCTCACAAATCTATTACCATTATGATATGTTTTTTACTGAAGTTCTTTGCAGCGTGCACGATTCTAAGCGTTTGAGTAGTTGAAATTAAATATTTAATGTCTCATTTTACTCCTCAAAACCTTCACTACAAAATAAGTGGAGCAATTTTTTAATAAATTTTTATTTCATGTTTTCAAACAAGTTTATATAACTTTTTTTTTAATTCATGAAAACGAATTTTAAAAATATTGAAAAATAGAAACATACCCACTACAGAAATAAAAATCAAAAGTGATCTAGAAGCAATAGCTAGTACTTGTTATATACCGGAAAAAATTACAATATGCAACGTGTATATACGAACATTAAAAACATAATCGATCAGCTATCAAAACCTTTTATCATCCTAGGTGATTTCAACAACTACAACACGCTTTGGGGCTCGAAACACACAGACACACGAGGAAAAGCCATCGAAAATATCTTAGAAGAACGTGAAGACCTTATACTCTTAAGGGGTCAGGCCTGGGTTAACATATTCAAAAAATCGATTTCTTTTTATAGAAAATTTTCCGTAGAATCTAATAGTGAAACCCGTTTTTAGCAAAATTTTTTTTGCAAAGATATAAACAAAAAACTGAAAAATGTTCATAGGTAATTTTCGAAAAGTAATGATTTATTCGGCAATATTTAATCGCACTAAATAATATTGTTTGAATACTTTTCATACATGATTTCTATAGAAAATTTTCTTTAGAATACGATAAAAAAGTCCATTTTACAAGAAAATACCATATTGATAAAAAATTATTAACAAATTACTGCAATCATTTTGTATAGTTAGTTTTCGTAAAATTTTTATTTTCGCGTTCAAATTTACTAATATCTACAAATAATAAAAACAAAATTGATTAAATTTTGAATTCTTATTATTTATATATGTTGTACAAAGCATTTTACTGCAAAAAGTTTTGCAAAAAACCGCTTTGATACAAATTTACTAATCTGTCTGTGTGTGTGTGTGTGTAGGTGTGTGTGTGTGTGTGTGTGTGTGTGTGTGTGTGTGTGTGTGTGTGTGTGTGTGTGTGTACCGCGAGAAAGATATTACAGAAATAACCAGTGTACAACTAGTTTTCAAGGAAATAAGGTCCTGATGCTGAATAAAAATGGTAAGTATATTTTATTCGACTGAAAGTATAAAAAAACTTTAACTGCATTTTTCTCAGTTTTTGGTTTTTTATGATTTCAGGTCACTTGCCGTAAGATTTCTCTGCTATGGATGAACCAATCGAGCTCAAATTTTACCGAAACCTTTGGAATAGATTTCATCACAAAATAAGTGGAACAGAAATGAAAAAGATAAGTAAAAAGTGGATGTTACGTATGTAAAAATACGTAACATTCACTATAATTACTAATATTTCAACATAATTGTAGCTAATTATTTAAAATTTTTACTTTTCAGGAATCCGCTCCACTTATTCTGAGGAAAGTCTCATTGGGAAGATTTTCCATCCTGATTGAAGTTTTTTCAGTGCCCGCATCCAGAGATATCGCACGGCAAGTAAGTAAAACTACATAAAATCATGATTTTATAACTTATTTCATATATAGAGGCATTAGTGATATACATAAATATTTTACTGGTAAAAGTGAAGTATTTTATGTATGTACTAGTCAGAAAAAATTTTTTTCATGTAACATTTAAAATCAAATTTTTTGTTAATCCCACAATTTTTTACCTTTTTCAGAATTTAACCCAGGCCTGACCCCTTAAATCAAAATGGAATTACCCATTTCAACACAGCAAATGAAGGGGAAAGCGCCATTGACTTATCGCTAGCTTTAATAGATATAGCAGAAACGCTTAACTGGACGACTTCCGAAGAATTATTTGACAGCGATCATTACTCAATTTTTATAATGCACTCAAATTGCAACGTAACTAGTGAACAGATACCGACTCAATTTTATTTTAACAAAGCTGAATAGAAACTTTTCCGCCATTAAATAGAAGAAAACATTCCACAATTTCACAGTATAAGTGAGGACTCCCAAATTATCAATGAAATCCTGGACTTCTGTCCTTGATAACTAACGCAGCGAACAAACACATTCCCAAGAAAAAAATTCTAAAACACAAAAACCAAGTTCCCTAGTGGAACGAAGAGTATCAAGTTGCTCTGAAAAACTCTAAACATGCTCTCAACGTCAACGTTATTTTAGGCCCCGAGGTGTAACGTCTTAGGACGTGTGACGATCTACCGTCAGCAGAGGCTCTAATAAAAAAATAAAAAAGTAAATGAACTTTACTTATACCCGGTGGTGTTTACAGGTACGAGCAAAATTCAGAAGCCAGAAGCCAGCGCGAGCGAGAGAGAAAGAGAGAGTGAGAACCACGGGCAGCGCCGCGCAAACAGGCGATAACAGCACTTAGCGCTCCGCGAGCGAGCGAGAGAGAAGAAGCGGCAGCTGCTGAGAGAGGGAGACACCGCCCGGCAGCAGACTGAGCGAAGCCACGAGGCGTATGCGCGCGAGCGACCGCCGCCATGTTGGCGAGCGCGGCGTAGAGATAAGAGAGAGAGAGAGAGAGAGAGAGAAAGAATGTAAGAGAGAGAAAGCAATAATAGAGGGCACGAGTGGAGGCAAGCGACGTGGTCCGACTGTTATTGGCACGAGGTGGAGGACTGCGGCTCTATCCACAGTATGCGGGAGAGTAAGGCAAGACCGCGCCGTATTAAATGTACGAAGAATATATGAGATGTAGTACACAGCCTGTAACGGATGAAAGGACGTTTTTTGATTGTAGCGAGCCAGCCGAGAAGAAAAGCGGAGAGAGAGAGGAGAGAACGACGATGCGGACTATACACAAGAGTATAGTGTAGCAGTGCCAATGGATGTGCGCTGGCTAAGTCCCTATTGCGGGGAACCGTGACGACGGTTCCTTGGCGTCAGACCATTGGGCTAGGAGTAACTTCGGTTACCCCGAGGCCGATTCACCAGATCCCGTCGAGAGTTCACCTCTGCGCTGAGGATCGCCACGCGCACGACGGTGCCGAGAAGGCTAGTCGTGGGGCGTCATGGTCGCAGGGACGAGGCTGGGCACTGGTAGGAGAGGCACAGTCCGAATTATAGGGACTTTTTTGAATCGCGCGGCTAGTCTCTTTCTCTCTCTCCACGCCTCCTCGGCGGCAATTATTAGCGGCGGATTAGCAAGTAAGTGGGGGATCGCAAGCGACATCAGAGCAGAACGAACAAGAGGTCAGATGCACTCTGACCTTAAGTGCGAGTAGTCGAGTCGAGCTATAGGCCACTACTCATCGCATACGCCTACGCGATAAATCATATACCTGTTCTCTTAAATTAAATATAAGACAAACATAAAAAACATAGACGGTGTGTTCAATTAAAAAACCTACTCCCGACCAATCATTGGACTTTATCCGCAACACAGCCAGAATGCGAGTACGCCCAGAAGAGACGAATTTGCTAATTCGAATCTCGCGCGCGCGAGAACTAATTATTAAGAGGGCGCTGGAATGAATGATGGCATATATCATCATGATGCGCGTCGTCACATGATTGGTAAACGAGCGACCTAGAAGAAATTGTAATGCGTGCGAGTGAGATAGCCAGAGACGCCGCGGCCGCGAAAAAGCCGGGCGCAACAGGCGACAGTCAGACAGTATTCCTTGGAATAGCAGCGAGTCGAGAAGCCACAGCAGAGACACGAAAATTATCAAGGATTTCCCTCCGTCACGAATCGTCGCTCACTTCTACTCTCCACAACTACACCGTGTTGAGAGGTAGCCCCGCGAAAATTTGCACCGCAAGAATTTACAGGGCACGAGATATCGCCGTACGTGAGGAAGAGCTGCGATCGAGTAACAGCCAGGTAGACAGTTGTGTTACTTTTTTTGCGAGTGTGGTCAACAGCCGGACACTAGCTTCACGTGCTATCCTTCGCCAATTTCGAGCATTATTAATAACCACCGGTCAGTTAAAAGAATATCCGAGTTTTTGTGCTTTATTTGCGAGAGTTCCCTATTTAGTCCGGGAGTCCTAGGATTTTACCAGGAAGTTCGTGCAAGAGTTTATTTTATAGCTGAAATATGTTGGTAGCCACTTACTGAAAATAGCCCTAAAGTCTCGACTTTGGACCCGATCGGGAACATTGTTATTATTACAAATTAAGTTACCAAAATGCATTTTTTTTCCGTTTTTCTTGATTAACTTTTTTGTTACTCAATTTACGCAAAAACAGGTAGGGGCAAAAGTTGATCAGCATTGAATTTTCTATAAGACACATATATTCTGAAATGCAAAATTAATGTTGTTCCCGGCTAAATTGTTAAATAATAAAATTTTTTTTTCAATTTTCATATTGCCATGGTTTTTGTGAAATATGATCTTTATTTATCGGATTAGCCTTCAAAGATGACTTTTAGTACAGACAACGTAAAAATTGAAGCCCGATCTCGATATCTTAAAATGGCGTCTTGTTGCAAAATTATTTAGCCGAAAAGTTCAAATTGATATCCAATTCGATCCAGGAACGATAATTGAATCAAACTATGTTTAATCGACAGCTTACGACGTAATTAACAAACGGTAAAAATAAATTTTCTTAATATTAATATTTAGCAACATTTCTAATAAAAAATTTTTTTTATTTCAGTCAATTTTGGAGTGAGAGAATCGCGGCAAAATACATCTTGAAGTACATAAAAACCATGAATTTTCATATAAATTTTGTTAAGATCGGACCAATAGGAGCCGAGATACAAAAATTTTTTCAACCGACGATTACGCCGAAACTACTTGATTTTTCAAGTTGAAATTTGGCACAGTGCTTGCTGAAATCATACTCTAAATGATTACATTTTACCCAATAGCTCTACATGCTTTAGTTCGTCTAAAACAACCGACGAAACATATGAATTCAGCGCGCGCGGCCGCGCCGTTGCTCCGGCCGAGTGGCGCGGTGGTGGGGGGAAAGCCACGCGGCGGCGAACAGAATTCATACACCTTAGTTGCAATTTGATTATCTCGGTAACCAAAGCTACTATTGCAATAATTTTTTTTTCATTTAACGTGTTTTTTTGTCAGCTTTAACGTCATACTAATTAAGTTATCATAGGCACATTGCAAATACCGCAAATTACGAATTCTTCTGAAAAAGAATCTTTTTTGGCTACATACACAACCTTTGTACGCATGCATTGTACTGCTATAATCATAAAAATATTTAAATTTATCATATAAAGGTTGGGTAGCGTAATATATGCCATTAAAGGTTGTGTATGTAGCCAAAAAAGATTCTTTTTTAGAAGAATTGGTAATTTGCGGTATTTGCGTTGTGCCTATGATAACTTAATTAGTATGACGTTAAAGCTGAGAAAAAACACGTTAAATAAAAAAAATGTATTGCAATAGTAGCTTTGGTTACCGAGATAATCAAATTGCAACTAAGGTGTATGAATTCTGTTCGCCGCTGCGCGGCTTTTCCCCCACCACCGCGCCACTCGGCCGGAGCAACGGCGCGGCCGCGCGCGCTGAATTCATATGTTTCGTCGGTTGTTTTAGACGAACTAAAGCATGTAGAGCTATTGGGTAAAATGTAATCATTTAGAGTATGATTTCAGCAAGCACTGTGCCAAATTTCAACTTGAAAAATCAAGTAGTTTCGGCGTAATCGTCGGTTGAAAAAATTTTTGTATCTCGGCTCCTATTGGTCCGATCTTAACAAAATTTATATGAAAATTCATGGTTTTTATGTACTTCAAGATGTATTTTGCCCCGATTCTCTCACTCCAAAATTGACTGAAATAAAAAAAATTTTTTATTAGAAATGTTGCTAAATATTAATATTAAGAAAATTTATTTTTACCGTTTGTTAATTACGTCGTAAGCTGTCGATTAAACATAGTTTGATTCAATTATCGTTCCTGGATCAAATCGGACATCAATTTGAACTTTTCGGCTAAATAATTTTGCAACAAGACGCCATTTTAAGATATCGAGATCGGGCTTCAATTTTTACGTTGTCTGTACTAAAAGTCATTTTTGAGGGCTAATCCGATAAATAAAGATCTTATTTCACAAAAACCATGGCAATGTGAAAATTGAAAAAAATTTTTTTTTATTTAACAATTTAGCCGGGAACAACATTAATTTTGCATTTTAGAATATATGTGTCTTATAGAAAATTCAATGCTGATCAACTTTTGCCCCTACCTGTTTTTGCGTAAATTGAGTAACAAAAAAGTTAATCAAGAAAAACAGAAAAAAAAATGCATTTTGGTAACTTAATTTGCAATAATAACAATGTTCCCGATCGGGTCCGAAGTCGAGACTTTAGGGCTATTTGCAGTAAGTAGCTACCAACATATTTCAGCGATAAAATAAACTCTTGCACGAACTTCCTGATAATAAGGTTTTGAACTCCCTGACTCCCGGACTAATCATCGGTGATGGAAAGATATTCGAATCCCGGTGTCGGCACAAACCAACCGGAGATACATGTAAGAGACTTTCGTAACGCAATGTCATCCCCGAGCGCGAGTGACCACGCAAAGGTAATCGGCGAGCAGAAAACGGAGACGAAATTACGACAGCAACTCGATAATCTAGTACTATTAAATGAGCAATTAATGCGATCGAATCCCGAACTCCAAAGTAACGTCGAGAGCTTACAACGCGAAAGATTAACACTCGGAGAACGATCAAACGCGCATACATCAACAAAAGCACGAGACGTATCGAAAGTGGTATCTTCGTGGAATTTCAGTTTTAGCGGCGACGGGAAAGGATTAACAATCGATAAATTCTTACAACGCGTAGCCGAGTGCCGCGAAGCGGCAGCATTATTCGACTCGGAATTATTAAGAGCGCTACCGTTATTATTAAAAAAACCAGCATTGAACGCGTACAGGGTAAACAAAAACAAATGGCACACGTGGAATCAATTGGTCGACGAAATCCGCGTACAATTTCGGTCAGAAAATTACGCCGAAGAGTTCGAAGACGAGATCCGGGCACGTAAACAAGGCCAAAATGAAACAACGAATAACTATATAAACGCAATGCTCACTCTATTCAACAGATCTCCGCAAGACTGGTCCGACGCGAAGAAGATTAATCGAATTTACAGCAACATGCGAGGTGAATTTTTCACAATGCTGCTACCATTCAAAAACGCAAATCTCGAAACATTCCTCGAACAAGCACGCGCGATCGGGACAGCATACGAAACGGGCTTACGCACGAACGAAGTCCGAAAACCAGCCAACACAGCAAGCGTCAAAGTAACGGAAAGCGCGGAAGAAAATGCCGCGCCACGCGCAGAAATCAGCGCGGTATCTGTCCCGAGGATGGACGAAAATACTAAACCGAGAAAATCTCAATACGTACAGCAACTCGAATCGGGGTAAAAATAGCCAAAATCGAGGTGCGCAAAATAATAATAATAATCGCACCAACTCGACTGACCAAACCGAAAACGGCAGCAATCAGAAAAACACCCCAACCGGGAATCGCGGAGGTTATCGCAGTAGAGGTGGTCGCGGCCGAGGCCGTGGCAACTACTACTCGGATCTGAACTGGAATAACACCGTACCGACGAATTCCGTCGAAACCGAAGATGCGGGAAACGAGGAGCCGGCAGCGTGAGCGAGACCGCTACACTCGCCGATGTTCGCAAGGTCTCACAAAAACGCGAAGGGACGAATCAACGCGACACGAAGCGGACCGGCAATAATGCACGTAACGCCGTGGAAGTACGGAATACAAGAAACCCGGAAAACTACGCGCGATATTGGCTGAAATTAAAAATCGGCGGAACAGAGTTTACAGCTTTGGTCGATATCGGAGCCGCACGTACGATAATAGGGCAACGAGGGAAAGAAATAGCTAAACGATTAGGCATAGAAATTAAACCGTCGATAATCAAAAAAGCTGTAATGGCTAACGGCTCAACAGAGCCTATCAAAGGCGAAATAACTATGTCAATAGAAATAGCCGGGATACGAAAATCTGCGCAAATTCTCCTTATCCCCGGGATTTCATCAAATTTCATTCTCGGACTTCACCTAATACGCCTGTGCGGCATGCAAATTAATGTACAGCGTGATTCATTTACTCCACCCGATCTCCCGAACAAAACGGAGATAGCGGTCGACATGTGGTCAATCTCGTGCGAAGCGAAAACAAACATCGCGAGCTGCGGACTATCCGAGATCGCGAACAACGAAAGAGTTAGACTCGAAGCTTTGCTGAACGAATTATTGCCACACGACGAGAATAAATCGAAGATTTTAAAATCAGCCGACCTAATCGAGCACGAAATTCAGCTATTACCGGGCACACGTCCGATAAAGCAACGATATCACCCGGTCTCAGACGAAATGCTTAAAATACAAAACGAACAGCTCAATAAGTTAATCGAACAGGGAGTAGTCGAAAAATCGCACAGTCCGTGGAACAGCCCGATAGTCACGGCGAAAAAAGACGACGGTACACACCGAATGTGCGTAAACATGCAAAAAGTCAATGACGTTTCGAAAAAAGACGCGTACCCACTGCCGTACATGGAGGTAATTTTAAATAAATTGAAACGCCCGCGATACATCACAACGATCGACCTAAGCAGCGCGTATCATCAAATTAGATTAAAAAAAGAATCTAAGGAAATTACGGCTTTTACAGTACCGGGACGCGGCCTGTGGCAGTACACGTGACTACCCATGGGTCTCAGCGGCTCAGGGGCGACATTTCAGCGCCTCCTTGAAAATTTAATCGGCGATTTAGAACCGTACGCGTACAACTATCTCGACGATATAGTACTCGTAACGGACACGTTCGACCAGCACCTAACGTTGCTGGAAAAATTAATAAAGCGTATTGTCAACGCCGGGCTGACAATAAATCGGAGAAAAAGCAAATTCTGCAGAAACGAGGTAAAATTTCTCGGCTTTCTAGTCAACGAGAAAGGGCTAATGATAGACCCAGACAAAACGCGAGTAATCGAAGATTATCCGCGCCCGAAAACACTGCAACAGCTGCGCAGATTTCTGGGAATGAGTTCGTGGTATAGGAAATTTATTCGAAACTATTCCGATATCGCAAAGTCACTCGAAAAACATAAGGGGACCCAACACCTTTAAAACTTGAAAAAGTCGATTTTTTTTATGATTTGTTTTGATAGGAAATTTACCATAGAATATGCTCTCGAAAGCCGTTTTCCGAAAAAAATTTTCCCGCAAAATTATAAGCAAAATACTAAATAAATATTTTGACTGGTTTCTCGCAAATTTGCGTAATTAAAATTATTTATTCAACATATCCAAAAGTTTCATTTTTTTTTAATAAATCCACTCAGAACTACATATTTTTATTGTAATTGTAAAAAACAGTATTTTTATAACTATATATGTATATATATACACACATACACACACACACACATACACACACACACACACACACACACACACAAATCGTATTACAGGAATGTTTAACTTTTTCCTTGCGTATGAAAGTATTTATGCGCGAATGTGTGTATGTTCGCACGCATGTGTATGTGTGTGTATGTGTGTGTGTATGTGTATATATATATACACATACACACACACACACACACACATATATATATATATATATAGTTATAAAAATACAATTTTCTCCAACTTTGGTTTTTCATGATTTCAGCTCACTGTGCGTAGGATTCCAGGTGACCATATGCTTCGATTGAGCTGAAATTTTTTGAGTATGCTTTATGTAAGTATAGTTTTCGTATGAACACAGGGATTTTGATTTAAAAGCTTCAAATTTGTTTAATAAATAAAAATGTGGCAAAAAAATATTAAAAATAAAAAAATTAACTTTTTTTTAATTAAAATTTTTCTAAGTATTCAAATCAAAATCCCTCTGTTCATACGAAAACTACACTTACATAGAACATACTCACAAAATTTGAGTTCAATCGAAGGATATGGTCACCTGGAATCTTACGCACAGTGAAAATCAGTCTGCGGAGTGCCACTCCGGATAGGTAGGTCCAAACTTGGATTTCAAATGCTTAAATTGAAGGTAAGTGAACATACTATAAGTATGAAAAGTTTGTGTAACATATTATTTAATTTTATACTAATTTTTTATAATTTTATGTTTCAGATTTTAAACGTGTTGGGTCCCCTTAAGTCTGAATGGAAAAAATTCACTTAGGCAAACGAGTACGAGAAATCATTTTTTGAAATAAAACGCCTAATAAACTGAGCCCCGTTGCTGCACAGACCAGATCCAAATGCAAAATTTATATTGCACTGTGAGGCATCGAATACAGGGCTTGGTTCAATGATCACTCAAATCATAGGCGATAAAGAGTTCGTAATTGCATACGCGAGCCGCGCGCTTTGAAAAGCCGAGCTAAACTATAGCACGACCGAGCGCAAGTGCCTCGCGGTAAAATACGCAATCGAAAAATTCCGACCATACATCCAAGGTGACAAATTCACTGTCATAACAGACCACTCTGCATTGAAGTGGCTGTTGAAAAAGAAAGAGCCGGTCGGGAGACTAGGAAGATGGGCGGAAGAGCTACGATCGCACGATTTCGACGTAATTCACAAGCTCGGAAAACAGAATGTGGTACCTGACGCTTTGTCGCGATTATACGAAAACGATGACGCGACGGACGAAGACACGCCGAAAATCAACGCGATCGAAATTAAAAAACACACGACCGACAAATGGTACAAAAGCCGAATTTTCCAAATTCTTAGACACCCCAGGAGGTTCAAAGACTGGAAAATAATCAACGGCAACATATATAGATACAGGCCGACGAAAGACATCGACGACATTATTCCGGATCTCGACGCGTGGAAACTCGTAGTTCCGAAAGAGAAACGCGAGAAGATCCTAGAGGAGGTGCACTTAGAGCTAACCTCGGGACACTCGGGCGTTGAAAAAACATACACACGCCTGTCTCAGACCTACTATTGGCAAGGAGGGTATAAGGACACAGTCTGTTTTATGCACAATTACACAACTTGCCAACAGACCAAGACTGAGCAGTGCGCAGAAATAGGCCTCATGGGCTCCCGCGAAATCGACAGACCGTAGAAAGTAATTGCAGCCGATACCATGGGAGAATTCCCGAAAAGCAAAAATGGCAACGAATATTTACTCGTATTTGAAGACCTATTTACGCGATTTATTATATGCGTACCGATCCGCAGGAAAACCGGCGCGAGCGTAAAAAACGCCCTAGAAAACATAATCTGCGCGCAATTCGGTACACCGGAAATATTCTTATCCGATAACGGTAAAAAATTCATAAACGATAACGTCAAACAATTTTTACAAAACAATTCAATAATACACGAACGGACACCTACATACCACACACAAAGTAACCCGGTCGAACGAATCAACCGCGACTTAAAAACGCGAATATCAGCGTTTATAAAAACAAATCACAAAGAATGGGACGCTTACATACCCCAGTTTAATTTGCACAACACAAACACTCACACAACCACGGGGAAGTCACCCGCATTTCTGATGTTTGGGAGAACCCACCGAAAATGTGGCGACGCGAGGTAGAAAGCGAGAGCAACGCGAGCAACGAGCAATACCCCCCAGCAAACGACGATACGACGGACGACGAAACGACAGATACACACACACATAAACACAAAACTAGGGGCAAATCGAAATCTAAGAAAACCATAATAAACGAAATAAAAACGAATAACAACAACAATTGAGACACCAATAACACACAAAATAGCAAGACAACAGACAATATTAACGACTGGTCAACACGAATGGAAAATTTAACACACATACACGACGGCGTGTTGAACCAGATCGATAAAGAAAAGACAAAACAATTAAAACACTACAATCAAAATAAAAGAGAGAAAACATTTACACCAGGCCAACTGGTCTGGAAGAAAAAACGAACATTGTCCTCAGCGCAGAAAAACTACAGCGCAAAACTAGCGAAGCCCTATATAGGGCCATACACAATTTTAAAACACGCGGGTAACAATGTATACGTATAAGACGAACGGCCTAACCACGCCGAATGCCCGGCCCAATATAAAGGCCCCCGCTGCCCCGCCGCCACGCTTGCAGCCAGTTGACCGCCCGGCACCGCCAAGCACACACCGACACCCCACACCGACCAACCAAAATGTCGAGAAATCATGACCAATTCGACGACGCCGAGTTGTACAGAAAATTCAAAAATTTCTTGCAACTCGAACGCGAAGAAGCGGAGAAGAAAACACGCGCGAGTGAAGTTAGTGCCAATGAAACAAGCGACAGTGCCAGTGACCGCGAAAAGACAACACTGGCAAAATATACGCCATGGTCGCGCCGCGGCAAAGAATACCGCGAACTACAAAAAAAACAATGCGAATACCTACAGAGAAAACACGAACACGAAAAAAGAGAAAGCGTACAGAGCCACACGGAAGAGCAACGAGAAACAGCCCGTGTAGACGCCATTTGCCTATTCCAAGAACGGCAACGAACGCGTTGAACGCGAGCGCACAAACGCGGCAACAAGAGCACGTCTACAAGAACGCGAGAGAAAACGCAAGGAAGAAGCGGAAAACCTGCGAAACGCGATGGCATTATACAAGCTCCAATAAAAACAAGAGCTAGTGCAACGAGATGAAGAGAGCGCGAGAGCCCGAGCACAGCTCGAACTGACGCACGCCCTCGACGAAGCGAAAGCGCAGCTACGCGCAGAAGTTGAGCAGCAGCACGAGGCGGAGAAGAGAAAACACGAAAAGAAAGAACTAGCTATGCTAGCGGAGGACAAAATGTTACGACAACAACGCGAACGAGACCAAGAGACAAAACACAAAGTCTAAGAAGAAGAAACGTGCAAGCAACGCGAAAAACAACCTGCGCGAACAGCCAGCGACAACGCCCATGAAGCACCCAGAGCAACATCGAGCACTGGAGTAATCGTAAGAAGGCAACTCGATGAAACAGGCCGACACATCAATGAAAAAAACGACAGGGCCAACCAAGCATTTGTAGACAAAATGATAAAACGAGGCGTGTTCAGATCGAGAACGTTCGAGCAGTTCGTCCGCCGAGACCAACTACGGGGCAACCAGACACCGAGCGAGACCCTCTACAAGGCCTGGATCGAATTCAAACACCAGCATATGAGTGACGAATAAAGCGTGAGTGGAAAAACGCGAACAGTGCGATAACGCGACAATCACTGTATCAGGTAACGCGATCGTTTTTTTCCTTAAGCGTCAAAAACGCGCAAACATTTTTTTATTTTTTAAAAAAACGCGACCATTTACTTGTCAGCACCAAAAAAATTTTCCTCCTTAAAAAACATAGTTACCACGCAAATAACAATTACAATATAAACTTATATAAATATCTACCTAATAATCTTAATGTATCGCCAAAAAGCGAGCGTTTTTAAACGCGAACCAATTTTTATTTTTTCCTCAAAAAGCTGTAAAATAACAGCAAACGAACTATGCGAAAAGCGTATTAACGCTGTTAAAATATGGTGAAAAATTAAGTATAGGAGAAGAGATTTAATATTTATTAATTGCATTCATTTATAATATCTTACTCAGTGCATCTTAGCACTGCTACTACCCGATACAAAAGCAGATTACAAACTGACTCCTCTCAGCGGTCAATCGCTCGGTTATAAAAGGCTGATTTGACAATTCAGCATTGTCCGCATTTTCCTAAGTTCGTTGCACTGCTGTGCAAAGCATAAATTTATAATTTCAACACACCTCCTTAAATTTATGTGTTAGAACTATTTCAAACAATTCTTAGTATATTTCGAAATTTTTCAAATTTATTACGACCTAAGGCTTTTGTTAAAATGTCTGCAATATTATTTTCTGAATCGACTTTTATAATTTTTATAATTCCTTGTTCATAACTTTCATTTACAAAATGATAATGAATTTCTATATACTTTGAATTTTATGTCAAATTTCCAAATTTTGCTATTGCAATTGCTCCGGAATTATCTTCATAAATATTAATTGGCTTTTCCATATTAATTTTAAAATCTTTTAATAGATTTTGTATTACTTTGACTTCGCTCACTAATTCTGATAAAGCTGCATATTCTGCAGCTGTTGATGATTTTGTAACACTACCTTGTTTTCTTGACTTCCAGTATACAACATTTCCAAAAATTCTTATAACATATCCAGTCGTTGATTTTCTATCATTTGTGTCTCCAGCCCAGTCAGCATTAACAAAACAATCCATTATTTCAGCATTTTCATTTCTTTTATAGGTTAATTTATGATCTTTTGTTAAATACAAATATTTTAAAATTATAATGAGATTCATCATAACTATTTTGAAATCTACTTAAATAATTGACGCTATAACTTACATCTAGTCTTGTTCCTGTACTAATGTATAATAATGCTCCAATTAAATTTCTATATTTTAAATCATTTGATGCTGCCTGTGCGGGTTCTAAACTCAAATTTTGTTCCATTGGCGTATTATACAGTTTCGCATTTATAATATTATATTTTATGGCTAATGAGTCTATATAATCACTCTGATCTAATGTCATTTGACCTTTTTCACAATTATATTTAATATTTATCCCTAAATAAGTATTTACGTCCCCTAAATCTTTCATAGCAAATGTATTTGATAATTCTCGCTTAACTTCATCAATAATTTTTTGTTTTTTCCACAAATTAATAAATCATCTACAAACAAAATTAAATAAATGATGTCTTCTTTTTCTTGTTTAACGTATAGACAATAATCGCTTTCGCTTCTTTGAAATTTCATTTTCTTTAAATAATCATCAAAACATTCATACCATGCTCTCGGACTTTCTCTCAAACCGTACAATGCTTTTTCTAGTTTACAAACTTTATCTGTTCCATCATCAAAGCCTTTAGGTTGTTTCACAAATACTTCTGATTTTACATAACCATTTAAGAAAGCTGTTTCTACATCCATTTGATTAATCATTAATTTATTTTTGCAACAATAAAACAGTAGTAATTTTAAAGTTTGAATTCTAGCTATTGGTGAACATAGATCTTCAAGTACTTCAGTTTGTTGAAAACCTCTTACAACAAGTCTGGCTTTTTTTCTATTATCAGATTTATTTGTGAATACCCATTTCAAATCTAAAATTTTCTTATTTTTAGGTCTTTCAACTAAATTCCATGTTTTATTCTTAATTAAACAATTCATTTCTCTAGGCATTGCTTCATTCCATAAATCGTTATCGTTACTATTTATAGCTTCTTCATAAGTTGAAGGACTATCTACGCTTACAACATTTACATAAATATAATTTGAGTTTGTGAAATTTGCATTATATCTGTCAGGTTTCTTTCTTTCCCTTTCAGATCTTCTTAACAGTTTACCTGCATTATCCTTAGCTATTTCATTCATATCGCTCGATCTAGAATCTTCATCATTTTCAAAATTATCATTTTCAGCGTAATTATCGTCACTATTTTCGCTACCTCGAAAACCAATTAAATCTTTATCATTTTCAATTATATCAACATGTCTACTTCTGACTATTTTATTATTTACTAAAATTCTATATCCAACGTGATCATATCCTAATAAAATTCCTACATCAGCTTTTCTATCCCATTTTGTACCTCTTTTAATTTCTGGTACTCTGACAAAAACTTTACTGCCATATAATCGCAAATGACTAATATCCGGTTTCTTTTTAAAGAAAAGTTCAAAAGGAGTTTTATTCTCAATAGTATTCGCAATTATTCTATTTTTTAAATAAACTGCCGCTTGCACTACCTCTGGCCAATATTTACGATTTACATTAGCTTCATGTAACAAACATCTTGCTGTATTCATTATTGTTCTATTATGTCTTTCGGCTGTTCCATTTAAGTCTTTTCAATTATAACATTATAAAAATCTCGATTTAAATATTCTTTTCCGTTGTCGCATCTCAATCTTTTTATCTTTTTTCCAGTAATATTTTCAACTTTATTAATATAGTCAATAAAACATTCACAAACTTCTGACTTTGACTTTATCGTATAAACTAACGTGCATTTACTATAATCATCAATAAATGTTAGAAAATATTGTGAACCATCAAATCCCGTAGTTTTATGTGGCCCATTCAAGTCTGTATGTATACGTTCTAAAATATCAGTTGCTCTTGTTCGATTATTTGCAAAAGGCAAATTATGCATTTTATTTTGAATACATGTACCGCATTTCAAAATTACTGATTCTAATTTTTCTGGCATACCATCCACTAATTTATTTTTACACATATTTTCTAAATATTTAAAATTAATATGACCTAACAGTCTATGATATCTTTCTTTCTGTGTTTCAATTTTTTTATATTTTCTGCGATATAACACTCTTTACTATCAATAAAACTACTGATTTTATACAATCCATGTTCTTTGTAAGCTACCGCAATTAAATTGTTTTGTTTATTATATATTTTCGATGTATTTTCAAGAGAAATAATTTTATTTTTATGCGTTACTTTCGTAAAACTTAACAGATTTTTACCCATTTCTTTAACGTAAAATACATTGGATATTTCTACCTTAGTTGTCACTCTATTTTCACTAAAATAAGTTATGATTTTACTGATTTTTGTACCTTTCAAAATTCTACCACCACCAACTTTTACACTTATTGGCTTCTCTAAAGTGATTGATTCATGAAAATAAGATTCGTCATTTACTATGTGGTCTGAACAGCCACTATTTAATATCCAATCTATTTTATTTGTATCGCAAGCATAAATTTTCGCGTCACATTCATCATTGCGCTTTACCTCTGCTAAAAATGACTCTGATGTCACTTGATCGCTGACGTTTTCACTATACCTCGCATCGTGTCTCTGATTTCCTCTGCCTCTACCATAGTAGCCTCGTTGTCCACCTCTGCTTCCGCGACAGTAACCTCGTTGTACACCTCTGCTTCCGCGACCTCGGAACTGCTGTGTCTGTTGTTGCTGCTGATGTTGATTATGCGCACCTCATCGCCAATGCGCTGTACCTCTGCTGCCTGTTCCTCTGGTCCATAAGTTTCGGCATTCATTCATAACATGTCCAAATTGTCCACATCCAAAACAGTTTTTATCTTTGTTTTGTTCAGCTTGAAAAACTCGTTTTTTTCTTTCCGCTATCCTTTTCTGTATTTCGGCTTTCCCACATGTTTATTTTGTTCTTTAAAAATTCACAGTTTCTATCACTTTCTTGAATTGTATCTTCTAAATCTCCAAAATAGCTTAGTGAATCGGGTAATGTTCTCAGCATATAATTTAACTTCTCTCGTTCATCAACTTTTCCACCTGCATTTTTTAATTCATTTATTGTCTTCTCAAATTCTATGAAAAATAAACTGCAATTATCAAAATCTTTTAACTCTATTTTATCCAATCTATTTCTTATGTATATCTGCAAAGCCGATGATTCTTTCAAATATAATTCATCAAATTTCTTCATGATTCCTAAAGCTGTATCTTTTTCACTCACGAATTCTAGTTGATCATTTGAAATACTGCCGTAAATATAATTCATTGCTTTCAGATTTTTCTCGGCCCAAGATTCCACATCTTCAGTACTTTGTTTCTCTCTAGTAGCAGGTTCATCACATTTTTTCCACTTTAATAATAGTAATATTTTCTTCTTCCATATACTATAATTTTTACCATCAAATACTTGAATTTTAATTTCTTCGTTATTTGCCATTTCTTCTTTTTCTTTTCTTAGTTTCCGCGAACCATTGTAAAAAAACATAATAAAAAACGCGCTAGCATACTAAAACAATCATCTGCCAGACATTCACTTGCGCAAACCAAGTTCCTCCCACCCCGCCCCAAGCAAAAAACGCGATCGACACCAAGAGAGAGAGAGAGCCAGGGCCAATGTCATGTTAAGAAAAAAAGAAAAAACACTTATATTGATTTTTTCCTCCCATTTAACAAACTTTCTCCATCGTAACATGCATTGGGCGGTACCCGCGGCTTCACGACTCTTTACCACGTAAAGAGCTTCAGCAGGGGGAGTGCGACAAGGCGCCCGTATATAAACAACAACAAGCGCCCAGCGCAAGACCGTGCGCGCACACGATTACGTACACGCACAGCAAGGCGAGAATCGAGGCAGCAGGAGCCACGCGCGAAACCGCTAGAAGGGAGAGGGGAAAAGCATTAGGAGAGAGAGAGGCTCGGAAAGACGAGCCAGCGCGAGAAACAGTGCAAGAGAAGGAACGCTGGAAAGAGAAAAAGAGAGCGCAAGAGGAAGAAAGAGAAAGTAGGAGACGCGACAGCGTTCAACGATGAGATTCCTCGCACCCGAAAACCAGGCGAGCGCTCCGACGCGAGTCAGACTAATTATTGGCCCTCAACCCGATCACACGTGCCGAGAAGCCATCGAGGACTGGGAGGCCCAAGCCAGGAGGAGACAGACCACCAACCGCCGGCCTTGCCTCCCAGGGATCGCCCGTCAACGACCCTCGAGATGGAGGCACAGCTCACCGCCCCGATCAGCCGCTCGGCCTGCATCATCGCCGGAGCCAACGGAGACGCCCGTGGGAAGAGCCGCCGACCGGGACGCCTCCACCAAGCGCGCACCAACGCGATACTGTAAGGCCGGCCGAGCGCCCCCCCCTCTCTCTCTCTCTCTCTCTCTCTCTCTCTCTCTCTCTCTCGATACACCTCCAGGCTACCGAGAGCCCGGGGCGCGCCCGCTAGAACAGTCTAGATCGCGGAACACACCGAGCTCGTGCCCGAGCAGAAGGTCACGCGGAGCTCGATCCTCGCTTCGCCGTGCACTGCGAAAAATGCGAATTAAGAACGCGTACTACTTTTGGTTTGAATAAAATACGGGTGAGCGCGTCTTGCTCATCCGCCTTCGCATTAAACGCGTCTCCCCCTTCATTCAAACCGTACTCCTACCTAGCACTCGAGAACCCCCCCGGAAGACGCCGAGCTGAGCAGCCGAGCCGTACCAGGTCAAGCCGACCAGGTAAGTCCTCACCTTTTTTTGTGCACGCGACTCCTCCAGGATTGTTGGTCGCAGCTAGGGGTGACCGAAAGAAAAGCACGAAGGAGCCTCGTCACACTGTAAACACCTCCGGGTATGAAATTTTATACTTTTTTCTCGAAGTGGCTCCGGTGGTGTCTTGGCGAGCATGTGTTGACGGTAGCCCGTCACAAATTATAGAGGGAGAGGGGGTCTCACTCAAGTAGCTTAGGTACCATGGTGAGTGTAAATAAATATAATCTTGACTAAAGTGACATGGGCGAAAGGTCACAGAGGTCAAGGTCGTATTCGTTTATATTCTTCATGGTACCATTATACTATTTCTGATATATACAGATTGAATTTGTATTTTTCTATTTGAGATAAAGATTTTATTTAAATTACTTCCTCCATTTTTGATGCTATATTTTTCAAAACTAAAAATTATTTTTAAAAAGTATGATATTGTTCCTTATGCATAGAAATAACATTGTCCTTTGATTTTTTATGTTCCCCAACAAGTGTACACACTCTTTTTTTTGTTTGGCCTACTTATGAAGCAGTGCCATTATTACAATTAATTTTTTAAACGACATTCTTTTCCAGGTATTTTTCTTTTTTATCTTTTCATTTCACGGTAATAATGAACATTTGACTGTTTATTTTTGAAATGGTTGTAATGTTGTTGTACTTTAATGAATGTTGCATTCGCTCTTAAAAACCATTGATGTACCATAAGACAATACAATTACGATGTGTAGTATTTTTCGTGCGCTGTTCCGGTTGTCTAGTCATTTTTATTACAGATAGTCGTTTTTTAACATATTTATCGGTGAAGTAAGCAGAGAAGTCGTTTTCGATCAATAGTCCTTTAATAATATTAATGTTTTATCAATAGGCGGTAACTGAAGAGTAAAGGGCTCATGATGGGAGGCCAGAGATGGAGATTGGAAGAATCATGATTGGAGGAGTTAGGTGGAAGATGTAAGTGATAGGAGAAGAACGGATACAATAGGTATAGGATGGAGACGATAGATCGAGGCTGAAGGATCTGTTTTTATTTACTTGCTTCATTAATCAATAAAACGTCTAAGAAGCTTATGGATTTATTGACTGCTATTTCATATGTAAAGTGTGTTAATTATTTTCAGCCAACTTTTCGATCTGGTACAGCTCCTCTTTAGGGCTGAGTCAACACAATGAAATCAATACAAATAAATTTAAATTTATAAATAATTACAAAAATTACAGATTTTTTATAACACGTTCATCGAAAGGGGTCTTTTCGCTGCCTCAAAACTCCGTGGAAAGTCGAGTTTTTCTATGCAGTGTCGGAGAGGGAGGTAAAAATTTTTATTTCCCGTTGCAGCGGTTATTTAATGTTATTCAATGTTTTTCTATTCTGTGAGTCATATGTTTATAAAATAAAAATATTTTATGAGAGTTTTGCTCTGTAAAGCCTAGTAGGCCTCCCGCACTCCGATCAATCGGTCTTTTTCAGGGCCACCAAAACGTCAAACGTTAGGACCGCCTATCCCCATTAACGAAGTAAGACCCTAACAAACTATTATTTCGACAATTGGCTCAGCAACATATTTTTTATCAAAATGTTTATTTAAAATATTACAAAATAGTATTGTGAAACCTAGTTCACACGTAAAATGTAGTTATGATTTCATAGAAAAAGTGAAAAATGTAAACATTCTAACTGACCACAGTATTGTTAGCTTAGATGTTAAATCGTTATATACAAATATTGATAAAACATTAGTCAAGCGAAGCATCGAAAAAAGGTACACACAAATAGCGAGAAAATCGGATATCCCGCTCGATGAGACTTTCGATGCTTGCAATCTACTTATGGAAAATATATACTTCTAGTTTAATGATAAGTTTTATAAACAACTTTTTGGCACGCCTATGGGTTACCCGATTTGTTATGGATGATCTCGAAACGGAATGCATTTCAAAGTTAACTTACAAATCAGTTTTCTTTTTCCGCTATGTTGACGATAACATTACTTGTATTCTGAAAATAAAAGTAGAAGAAACATTAAAAATATTTAATTCGTATAATGAGACACTATAATTTACAAATGAAATGGAAGTAAATAAATCCATAAGCTTCTTAGACATTTTTTTGATTAATGAAGCAGGTTAATTAAAAATTGATTGGTATAGAAAACCAGCATTTCCGCCAGATTTTTACATTTTAAATCTCAACATCCGAATAGCTAAAAGATCGCCATGGTATACAATTTATTGAGAGAGCAATAAAGTTATCAGATAAATGTTTTCATGGAAAAAAAAAATTAATATTATTAAAGGACTATTGCTCGAAATCAACTACCACGCTGACTCCATCAATAAATATGTTAAAAAACGACTATCTGTAAAAAAAACGGCTAGACATCTGGATCAATGTGCGAAAAATACTATACCATAATTGTATTGGCGTACCGTACATCAATGGTTTCTATGAGCGAATGCAACATTTATTAAAATACAACAACATTACAACCATTCCAAAAACCGCTACTAACTGAGTAGCAGTATAAATTATCAAAGAAAATGCGTTGCTTTAAGGTTTTATGACAGTGTTAAACGTCTAAAAACATATTTTTTTGGAAAGCTGTCAAAATTTTATTATTTAGGCAATCATAATAGAACTGCTTGTATTTAAGTGTTTATTGAGACCTTTTTTGAACTCTTCAAAATATTATTTTTTTATCTCGTAAATATATTATTAGTAAGAAATGTTTTTTACTGCAGTTTATTTGCGGTGTGCACGTTTCTAAACGTTTGGGTAAACCAAATCAAAAGTTTAATATCTCATTTTACTCCTTAGAACCTGCACTAAAAAAATGAGTGGAGCACTTTTTTAACCAAAAAATAGGGAAAAATTTTTTGGTTAAAAATGTGCTCCACTCATTTTTTTAGTGCAGGTTCTAAGGAGTAAAATGAGATATTAAACGTTTGATTTGGTTTAGAAATCGGAAAAGTGGTGGAGAAATCGAAAAAGAAAAAATTTTAAAATGACTTTAAAATTTATTAAAGAAAAAATTAATATGTACAAGTACTTGAGAACATCGCTGTTCATACGCGTTTTATCGAATACCCTCATGAAGACCCATTGCCTCGTTTTTCGGGCTTTCGGAGCGCCAGCGCTTTCTAGGGGCTTTGCTGAATAGAAGACTCAATGCCCCTTCCAGCTCCAGCTTCATTGGAGGAATGAACGATCTTCCCGGAATCACGCGCTCTTTTATACAGATGAGCGGTACTGCTCCGATGCTGAAGCAGCAAGTTACCCCCTCCATTCGTCCGAGCACTGGTATCGCTATAGATATACTGTTATGTGTAGAATCTTAATTTACATATTTTGTCGCTATTAATAATTGATTTTCGCAAAAATACGAACATACGAATGTTTACTGATGCTTGACTAATAATGGATAATGGTTTGTTGCTAATGACGAGCTCTGGGAAACGCTGGTCGCGAGACTTTAACGCTTTTGTTGCTATTTTTACAATGGTAATTGATGATTTATCCTAAAAACTATACATGAGTCGGAAGCTAATGAACTAAGGATCATATACGTTACAAATTTATATGGCAAAAGTGCCTCAGAAAATAATATTCGGCATGTAAAATATCTATTTTGTATATATTTGAGAAGTTTGTCGAAAAAGTGAAACATATAATCTCCACTGCGGGGGCAAGCTTAGCCGTATCTATCGACTCGATTCTCGCGCGCACGCTGTGTTTTTTCTGAATCTTGCAACGATGTTTTTGGAACGAAAATGAACGAATCGCAACCGAGATTTTTGCGTTTTACATAGTTTCTTAATCAAAGAATCTCATACAAGCATTTATTTTCATAAATTTATTATGTAAATAGTTGATATGAATGTTGCAAGTTGGCGTCGTGTCTCATATATTATACACAGCCAAGCGGCATGCCAACTTGTAACTCAACTTAAAAACATAAAAAAAATTACATTTGCATTTAGGCGATATATTTTTTTTTAAAAAAGTTGTATTATTGAAGCCCTGAAGAGGACCGTCAATTCGGTCGAAACGTTGGCATAAATAAAAGTAAACTTGGCTCGAAGAGATGCATACATTCATTTTTTTCTTAAACAACCAGTCGAGCGATAGAAGCAATTTAAACAACATAAAAAAATTGTTTAAACAATAATATTAAGTTATTAAATTTTTTAGTTAGGGGTAGGGTCCGTGAACGTTGCAAGTTCTGCAACCTTCATGTAATATTTGCTAATTCAAAAAATCCGTGAAGTCAACCCTTAGGTAATGTTCCTGCAGGATTGAGAGCTATGTGGGTTGCAATGGGTATCACGTGTAGATTTGTTAAAAGTAGAGTTGTATGTACATACGGACTTACGTAGGTTTTTCTCTACAAATTTAAAAAAATAAATTAGATAGATCAATTTTTATGTAAAAGAATGAATCGCTGGTTTAAGATCCATCGATTGACCATTTAAAATTTGATTTTTATAGTTTACTTTTACAGCAGAAGAGGGAGGTTTCTATAGAACAAAATTGCAAGTCCTCGTTTATTCCTTTAATATAATAATGATTACTAAGCCTTCGAGGGAAACGTTTTCAAAAATTAAATTTAACTCAGAAGATTTTTTCACCTGAGCTGACTTCTTAGAGTGAAAAGAATTACAGAACTCGCTTTTGTCCGTTTTTTTCATTTGATTAGACAGTCGTACGCTATCAACATCAATTTGCAGTACCACTATGTTGGATAGACGCATATACTGCTAACTAAGCTTAAGCACTATTGACAAGTAATATAAAATTTAGAAAACTTATGGATTGAAAAAAGTATATAATTTAAAAAATACATTACCTCTCTTTGTGTTGATTTTACTTTTACTAAAATATCACTATTAAATGGTTCATCTTTAATAGCAAATTTTAATTTCGAAGTATTTTGATACAGTTGTGTACTTGATTGGGGTGATAAATTATTTAGATTTTGATTTTCCAAACTTGAAATTTGATTTTTATGATAGCAAGGATCATCAACCATAGGATTTTTCAAATGTACAAGTGCTGATGTTTTAGCATGTCTTCCAGATAATTCTTCAAAATTTCTTAGAAATTTGTCGTGTTTTTCGTCTTTTATTTTCGATTCCTTATTTACATATTTACCATTGTTAATGAAATCTATAATCATTTCTTTGGAATACTTCGTTTTCTCTAGAATTGGTATTTCTGTGGTTAATTTTTTTTCAGTATACAATTGCTCATTATCTGTGTTGGAAACAATTATTGCTCTGCAATGTTGAGCTTCTTCATCCAAATAGCTCAAAGAAACTTGTGTATCAAGTTCATCATCATCCTCATCATCTTCATCGTCTCCGTCTTCTTCATCATCTTCTTCATCATCATCATCATCGTCGTCGTCGTCGTCTTCATCATCATCTTCCTCATCGTCATCGTCATCTTCATCATCATCATCTTCAACATCATCCTCGTCATCTTCATCACCACCATCATCATCATCTATATCAACGTCATCATCATCCTCATCGTCATCCTCATCATCGTCTAAAATACTGACAGTAACATTAAATTCTGGAATGACTGCGTCGTTCACTGACGAAACTAAATTTGTTTTATTTGGTACGCTATTGCTTTGATAAGACACATTTTTATTAATAGCTTTCCGTGATAATAATGTCTCTGATGAAATATCTTCAGTTAACAATTGATTTGAATTTGGATCAATTTGAGTTCTTGTGCATGATCTAGTAACATTTTTTGTAAACCGCGTATCTTTATTAATGCAAGGTATTCCAGTTCTAAACTTATGTAATTCACGTTTTTCTCCCCAAATAGGTTCGAAATGTTTTAGTTTCCAAGGATCCAATTTGTTTTTATCTTTTTCAGCTTCTAATTTTAATCTTTGTTGATTTTCGGGTGTAAATTCACCTTCCGCTAGACGTTTTCTCCATTCCTGACAGGCTCTTGCAAAGAATTCATTGTTCAATCCAGATATGGCAGCATCCTGTTAGAAAAAATATAGCATTATTCTTCAAAAATTATATTCAATAAATTATTATGAACATTTCGTAATTATCAAAGATATATTTCAAAAAACAATAATAGTTTTTATTAACAAGGAATTGAACAGTAAGATAAGCATTATATCATAATTATTATGAATAACCCTCGCCAAGTTCTTAATAAATCTTGACCTTCAAATAACGTTTCATCCTTATTTTAGGACCTTTTCAAGCCTATTTATTAATCAAGAAAAATATACGCATTAAAAGAGAACAAAGTCATAACGCAAGAATAAAACAATTGACGAGCAATATTTACGAATTTTAAAAAAACCAGACCAAGAGCAGCGCAGTTCGTGTGACTTACTAATCGATTTTTATTTTGAGAAATTTGATTTATTTTATTCTAGAAAAAAATTAATTAAATAATTAAAATAAACAATTTGAAAATTGTTCAATACTTTTATTGGACGTAAAGTTTATCTTTGTGTCTAAAAAAAACTTATCGAACTGCACACAGGTATTGGTAACCTATACATGAAGACTTCATGAATGAACTGTCGATTCTGCAGAATGCTGTGCATCGCACATTTAAAAAATATAATAAAGTTGATAAGAAATGTAATATTCACAGAATGGAATAAAAATTCTACTTGTACACAGATCTTTTCTGTTATGATATTCGGTTATGTGTGAGCAAAGATCGAATCAGTGTAGGTATGACGTCTTGTGACAGTTACAAAACTGAATATTCATCCTTTTTCCACTTTTAATATAAAACAGGAATACATAGTAGATCTATAGTCAGTAAGTGAGACCGAAAGACTAAACATAAAAATCGCTTCTTCACGAATAAGTGGACGAAAACATATTCCCATTATCTCTAAAGCTACGTTACGAAATTAGTTTTTTTTTGTTATACCATTTTCTAACTAGAATATAAAAATATTTAATAAGTATGTGAATAAGTGTGAACTATATTCCTTTGGCTTTATCCCTCGGTGTTTTTCAATAATTGTTTAATGAATCTGTCGATCTCTCCCAGGCAAAGTGTGTAGGAAAAGGGTGAAAAATAAATTTACACCATTTTTTCCTTATTCAACGTTTCGGTGAACATTGTCACCCTCTTCAGGAAACTGTCGATTTTATTTATTATTGTAAATGAGTTCATAAATTTTAAATATTAACAAAATGAACAAAAATATTTTCCTTACAAGTAAAGGCACATAACGACGAATACTAGATGTTATTCTTCCCCAGCCAGTGTTAGGCGAGTGAAGGAGGAGCGAATATTCCGGCTCTTTCGGCTAACGTCTCGATAATGAGAAGACAGTAGGTGTATCCGGCGCTTTTATATTAGTAAGGAGTCTCGCGACTTTTTGACCGGTGTGTTTATGTATGACGTCACAATTTTCGTTCGCTCGCACATGTATACATTAAAATTGTCCCCGATCCGATTTATTTTTCAAACGGTATATTAACTGTGTGTATACGTTATTGAGTTATTACGTGTCTTCCATTTTATTTATGCCATTATCTTGCATTTGAATGTGTAACATTTCAGATACAAGTCTTTTATTGAGATTACATTCTTTATCTTTGATTTTTATTTTATCAAAGTTGAAATTATGATTAACTTTACTATGGTGCTCACTGATAACATTGTTTTTTGATTTTTTGTGTTCCTCAATACGTGTACACATACTTCTCTTCGTTTGTCCTACGTACGAAGCTGTACAGTCATTGCAACGCAACTTATACACAACATTCTTCTCCAACTGTTTTTCTTTTTTATATTTCCCTTTAACTATGATATTACACATACGATTGTGTATTTTTGGAACTGTTGTGATATTATTTTGTTTTAAAGAATGTTGCATTTGTTCATAAAACCCTTTAACATAAGCTATCGCAGCAATGTTTCTGAAATTTTTGTCTATATTGTAACGTTGATTTTGTACACTCGATTTTATTTTGTCAATACGTTTTTTTATATATTGTAACGGCACGATTATCGTTCTCCAAAATCGTGTACAACCGTGGAATGAATCCACGTTTATTAATAAGTGTCTCGTTGTCGTCGGGCGTGCGAAGCACGGCTCGGCCGACTCGTGTGGCTCGTACGAGTGTACGAGGTCGCGAAGGCGGCAGGGGACGAGGTATCGAAATAATGAGATATTCGTGGATTAAAAGAGAACTAGTGAAAATGTATTGTATTAAAAAGAGTACACAGAGCTCGATCTTACGAGCGGTCGTGCGACACCACACACTACGCGAGAGAGAGAGAGAGAGAGAGAGAGAGAGAGAGATGGGGCTCAATCGCCCGAATACCGAGAGTGATAGAGAGCTCGTACTTACAAGGTCGCACGTCGGTGCCGGGAGGTGGTCGCAGTCTCGTAGCTCTCGGACGCTGCAGTCGTCCTGGCCGACTCGAAGTGAAGTTTCACGCAGGGGGACGAACTCCGGGCGGTCGAATAGGACGAGATAGGTCGCAAGCGGGTGCCCGAAAGGGACACGAAAGTGTGTGGTAAAGAACCGGCGCGAAGGATCGGTGAGGATCGTTTGGACGCTACCGCAATACTGAATAATTGTACGCGCGCGATACCGGAGGACTCCGGTCCTTGACACGGCGTTGTCATATTTTGGCAACGCGTAATCGATGGACTGGCAACGTCGCGGGCGGGAATACGCGTGCTCTCTCTCTAAATATCGGCCTAATATAGGCACTCTGTCGCTCTCTCTGTCTTTCTCGTAGAGTAGTGTCTGGTAGTAGACTGGTGGTCGCTAGAACAAGAAATGTATTAGTACAAGTAATACGGCATACGCCCGGAGAGGCGATAACGTGCGTATTATATATGAGACCATTATAATATCTATTAGTAAAGTCAACAGGATAATTATTTTCTACTAATAATTTTCTTACAATATTTATGTTTTTCTTATGAAAACACACAAATTATATGACCTATTACGAGAGTCACTGTCACAAGAATTTTTACGATATATTATTGATAATCAGGATACTCACAATAGTAATTATAGAAAAAAACTCAATAGCACACATGAAAATAAATTCAATTCTTTAAAAACTAAAGTAAATTCTATTTCGAGTAATGAAAAATGGTTTAAGAACCTCACAGATGTAGACATACCAGTTAATGTTATAGATGTGACTGCATTAGGTCGAAAATTTAATTCTATCTGTGACCTTAACGAAAATCTGATTTTTGAATGCATAAAAAACTTAGAAAATTTAATTATGGTTGACAATATCCCGGAGAACATAGCGAATAAAACAAGAAATACACTATTACATAAAGTCAGACATTTTCAGAATAAGACTAGACATAAGACAATAGAAGATAAAAATTTTGAACATAAATTATGTGTAACTAATGATTTTGATAAGAGTCACAAAGACATTATGTTTACTTTTGCGAACAAGAGTAACACGACTGTAGAAATGTATAAGAGCGATTACATCGAGAAAATGGAAACTCTTTTAGCTGATAGAGATACTTATACTACGATTCAGAAAAATCCGTTATCAAAATTACAAAGATGAAAAGCTTTATAAATGTTTGGAATGATAATGGTTTTACAAACGGATACGATTTTACCCAAAGCATATGGATTACCTAAAATCCATAAAAAAGATCATCCGTTGAGTCCTATTATTTCAACAATAGGCTCGCCTACATATTTCTTCTCAAAAACATTATTCAAAATTTTACAAAATAATTTAGACAAGCCAAAATCTGATGTAAAAAACAGTTACGATCAGATAGAAAAAATCAAACATAAAAATATTCCAACGGACCATTGTATTGTAAGCCTAGACGTAAAATCTCTGTACACTAATATTGACAAATTGTTGGTAAAAAATAGTATTGAAAAAAGATACACACGAATATCTAGAGGATCTGACATTCGACTGAATGAACCCTTAGCGGCATGCGAGTTACTTATGGAGAGCACGTTTTTTCAGTTTAATAACAAATTTTATAAACAACTTTTTGGTACTTTAATAGGCTCTCCGATTTCGGGATTATTTGCAGACTTAGTCATGGATGATCTTTAGACGGATTGCATTTCAAAACTATCATTTAAACCTATATTTTTTTTACCGTTACGTAGACTACATTATTACATGCATTCCAAAGAAAAAAATCAATGAAACACTTAATATTTTCAATTTGTACAATAGCCGGTTACAATTTACACATGAAATTGAAAAAAACAGCTCCATAAGTTTCCTAGATGTTCAATAGGGTGACACAATAATGCACGTGAGTGCTGAATCCCGTTTCCCATTAGTCTAACCGATAGTCTAGAAGCCGACGAGGCCAACCGAGTTTTTATTTTTTCGATTGAACAATTTTTAGTGCTGTCGCGAGCCTTGCAAAGTTGACTAAATTTTTGTGACCTAGTGTAGTAAAGTGACTAAAAAAATTAATGAGGGGATAAACAGAACAATACACAGTATTAGTACGATTTATGGTAGGGTATGCGGGGCTCTCTAGGTACCTCCGACATCTGGCTCGACCGAGGGTTCGAATTTTCCTCCGCAGCTACCTTTTTTTTGCTACAACTTTCCCTCTTTCCTTTCCTTCCAAATTTCGTCACTGCGTAGTACGGGTGCTCAACTTAGTCTTTTCGGAAAGAGAGAAATCAAGCAGAGGAAGAGGGAGAGTCGCAGCGCCGCTAGTTGTGTTCCACTGAGTAAGCAGTACTGTACGAGTATACCTCGAGGTATACATACAGCCAAGATCCACGGCCGTCGAACATGTGTCGCGTCTCTGCGCTTCGGGCAGCAAGGGTTACTAGAAGTATCATGTCAGCTTATCCTCAAAAAAAATTTACTACTTTCACCTATATTTTTAAACTGAAGCCGTTACTTTATTTGACTGTACTCGCCATTCTAAACACTTTTTCTGAAAAATTTTTTCGGAAATCACTTTTACATGAATGTGAGGTTACTGTGTTTAAATTTGAAGGCTCTAGCAGCAACGGAACGGACCTTAAAAAGCCTCCAAACATCAAGCATTTTAGAGCAAATCGGCACCTGTTCACTTTCTTAATTATTATAATTTTTGGACCAAACTTTTTCCAATCTATTGGTATCTATGCTCTAAGAAGATTACTGAAAGCAAATGTGAAATAGCTTTAATAGTTTGTAAGTTATGTTCAAAAACGTAAGAACACCTGCTTACCCTACGCTAGTCCCTATTAAAAACTTTAAGTGCTGGCGACAGCACGAAAAATTGTTCAATCGAAAAAATAAAAACGTGGTCGGCCTCGTCGGCTTCTAGACTATCGGTTGGGCTTATGGGAAACGGGATTCGGTACTCACGTGCATTTTTGTGTCACCCTAATGTTCAATTAGTAAAGAACACAGGAAAAATAAGAACCGATTGGTACACAAAACCCACCTTTTCTGGCAGATTTTTAAATTATCATTCGCAACATCGTGAATCCCAAAAAATTGCCATGGTATACAATCTTATTCACAAAGCTATTAAATTATCAGACGTGTATTTTCATAAGAAAAATATAAATATTGTAAGAAAATTATTAGCAGAAAATAATTATCCTGTTGACTTTACTTATAGATATATAAAAAAACGTATTGACAAAATAAAATCGAATGTACAAAATCAACGTTACAATATAGACAAAAATTTCAGAAACATTGCTGCGATAGCTTATGTTAAAGGGTTTTATGAACAAATGCAACATTCTTTAAAACAAAATAATATCACAACAGTTCCAAAAATACACAATCGTATGTGTAATATCATAGTTAAAGGGAACGATAAAAAAGAAAAACAGTTGGAGAAGAATGTTGTGCATAAGTTGCGATCCAATGACTGTACAGCTTCGTACGTAGGACAAACGAAGAGAAGTGTGTGTACACGTATTGAGGAACACAAAAAATAAAAAAAACAACGTTATTAGTGAGCACCATAGTAAATTTAAACATAATTTCAACTTTGATAAAATAAAAATCAAAGATAAAGGATGTAATCTCAATAAAAGACTTGTATCTGAACTGTTACACATTGAAATGCAAGATAATGGCATAAATAAAATGGAAGACACGCAAAAACTCAATAACGTGTACACACAGTTAATATACCGTTTGAAAAATAAATCGGATCGGGGACAATTTTGATGTATACATGTGCAAGCGAACGAAAATTGTGACGTCATACATAAACACACCGGTCAAAAAGTCGCGAGACTCCTTGCTAATATAAAAGCGCCGGATACACAAAACTAATTTCGTAACGTAGCTTTAGAGACAACAGGAATATAATTTCGGAAAAAAATTTATGAACATGAAACAACAGCAAAATTAGAAAACACAAAGTCCAAAATTTTGTTCTCTTGATATTATGCATGCAGATGCGTAAAAAAAAGAAAATTGTGAAACTCGAGACAAATAGAGATCAATATACTTATACGCATAAATAGTCGTAGTAATAAATTTCAATTCTTTGTACGAAATTTGAGACAGCTATAATTTCGCCAGAAATATCGCTTTTTATTTAGCCATAAAAATATTTTTCTTTTCTCTCCGCATTACATGTAAGCAGATGCAGTTCAATGATTGCTTCTTTCTTTCTTTCTTTGAATTTTCACGTTTATGAGCTCCGCCTGGTGGATCAACACCAGGAGGAAGTCATAAACAAATCAAAGCGCATATTAGATTCGATGTGGCAGCTTGAGACAAGGTTTAAAGGGACTCTCCCAGAGATGTATCTCTTTCTCGAGATGAATATCCCAGTCGATGGAAAATATGCATGACGGAGATTTAACACGACACCGCCAACCATAAATGTTTTCGTTTCTCACCAGTACATGCATGTTATTGATATCAATTGCGACAATGCAGTTCTCTGCAGCTAGCAGATGCTAGATGCAAGGGCTTAATTTTATAGCTCTTCGAGAAAAAATCGTAAAAATTTCGACCACCGTTTAGATAGATTGGAGAGATGCGTTCGTCTCCCTTTGTCTGGTGAGAGCATTTTACCGATTCTACTCGGCTATAAAAACGAAAGGCCACGCGCAACTGCAACGCATAAAACAGCAGACCCGCCCGCACTCCTGTGAAGTGGTCCAACACACTGAATTCAATAGGCCTACGCGCGCGCGTTTAATATAATTTTCACTTTTTACTCGCTTCTACTTTTACGACTTTTCCATAATTGAAATTTTCTCTGCATCATAGGCGAATCGCTAGGATATATAGCTAATCATGACAATTCCTCCTTATGCACTCGCAGCTGCACTGCTCAAAAGAAAGAACATTCTCTAGATTAGAATATATTATATAGCTTCTAGAAATTTTTAATCCGCCTTATTCAAATATAAATCAAGTATTAAATATTATTTATAATCTTATATCCTACAGTAATATTAAGACAACATCATTAGTCCGGGAGTCCTGGCAATTTGACGGCTACTCTCTTCTACGTTTAGTTTTATTGTCAAAATAAGTTAGTAGAACCTACTGAAAGTAACCGTAAATTCTCGACTTCGGACCTGATCGGCAACATTGTTATTATTGCAAAATAATCTTCAAAAAAGCATTTTTTTTAGTTTTCCGTTGTTTTTTCATTTTTTCATATTGCCACAGTTTTTGCAAAAAAAGATTTTTTTCATCGGATAAGCTCTCACAGATGACTTTTAGTACTGTTAAAATATAGTGAAAAATTAAGTATTGGAGAAGAGATTTAATATATTCAATAATTACATTTATTTATAATATCTTACTCAGTGCATCTTAGCACTGCTACTACCCGATACAAAAGCACATTACAAACTAACACTCTTAGCGGTCAATCGCTCGTTTATAAAAAACTGATTTGACAATTCAGCATTGTCCGCATTTCCCTAAGTTCGTTGCACTGCTGTGCAAGGTATAAATTTATAATTTCATCAAGTACAAACAATATAAAAATCCATATCCGTTCTCGATATCTCAAAATGGCGCTCTTTTGCAAAATTACACGGAGAAAAATTTTTGATATAAATTGCCAAGAAAGCATATAGAATTGCTGTACTAGTCTATTAAAACGACGACGGACTCGGAGTCAAGTAAAAATTGCTGTACAGTATAGTAATTTTTTAATATAGCAAATTATGCTGAACTGTAGTATAAATTTTAGTGAACGAGTACAATTGTAAAGTGCCAGGTCTATTGACTAGGCTATTGAGTTTGTTGTTAACTATATTGTTGTGTGTTTAGCGTTAACATATGTCGGTAGCGTATTGCAGTATTCGGCCGGTCTTGCAATGCACATGCATTGGGCGGCGGCTGATTGCTGCAATGCGCGAAACCGACTGAGACATCCGTAGCGCGCGGGGGGCGAGTTGCAGACTTGCGCGTCAGCACTCTTTGCGACCTACTGATCTGGAGTCGGGTAATATGATTTCTGGTGGCAAATTATGATTGGTCGAGGATATCGTACGACGTATATTCTGTGGAAATTAAGTGTGCTCCGCCTGAGGCTTTATAAGCCCCGAAGATGCGCCGCATCGGGCCTTTTGCAAAGTGAACACGCGAGTAGTCGTTTGGGTAGTCTCGCTGGGTTAGTAAATGCGTGGAAGCATTTGACTGACTATACCTCACCTTTTCATATTCGGCTACGAGGGATCAACCCCAGAAAGTTGAGTAGTCTCGCTGGGTATTGATAAGAGTAAATATAGACAAGTTAAGTCTCCATTATTTGAAGACTCGGCTACGAGGGCCTGCCGACCAAAGTAGTTAGCTAGGGAAGGACCGCCAATAAATCTGGCGAAAGTGTCTAAAACTCACAGCTTAGTTAGGACCAAAGTATTTGCCACGAGAAGTCGTGTATCCTAAAATAGAATAGTTATTGTTACTATTGAAGCCTAGAGAACTTCTATAATAACAAATCTTAGACGATACTCCAGGTTAAGTTAAATAAGATTACACGTAAAGATTGATTAGAATTAAGTAACAAATTGAGACTCTGAATAAACAAAATAAAAATAATAATCAATATAATATCCTAGAGAGTATTTATTTATAGAGTACCCAATAGTCAATAAAGTAAGTCCGCAAACGAGGAGGAGGTCGAGAAAGGGTTTATCCCAACACCAGAGACCGCACTGTCGATCAGCGTGTCCGCACGTACGACCAGCGTGTCCGAGCTACTGCATCGTGTCTGCGCCACTGTTCAATGTGTCCGCACTAAAGACCATCGTGTCCACTCTTCTCAACAAGCGTGTTCGCACTATTCTTTAACGTGTCCGTGCTATACTTTAGCGTGTCCACGCTGTTGTCCCATCGTGTCCGCGCAGCAGTTCCGCGTGTCCGCGCTTCAGATTCGCGTTTCCGCATTATAGGCAGAGTGTCCACACGATTGTTCGGGAATAATATAATAACCAAATAAATAACAATTACGGAACATAAGACTTACGAGTCCAGGCTAGGTTCCAAAACGAAATATAATATAACCTGCGCGTCCGTATTTACGACACGTAAATCCGGTCCTTACACAGTAATTTTTATCCTTACTTGAACGAGTTGTTTTGAAACGGAAAAAATTTTTAGTTTTGATTTTATTGTGATTTCCATTCTTACTTAACACTGTTTTGAATCCTTCCGAATTCCTCGTACTTATTTTTATATATTCGCTTTGTTTTGGTTGTGTCGCGCTCCGTTCGTTTTAAAATCTTTGTGTACAATTTTTCATCGTGTCGCTATTTCGCAGTTCTCTTATATGCAAACCGACCCTATGTTAAACGCTAAGGTATGATTACGCTGTTACCAACAATAACTCTTGTTGGTCTTATATACGAATTGGACTGGAATTTGACCGCTTGCGGGTGCAGTGCTATCGCACAGGTGCGCGGCTAAATCAGGCGCTGCGGCGCTGGGCGCCACCTAGATTTTCGAATGGTACTAACATCAAGCGCCGCCAATCATTACTCACAACTGTGGAGGGGAGATTTTTACTGTACTGTGCAGTAAAAGTTCCTGTACTTTCTAGTAATAAGTTCGTTATTTGAATAGGAAAAATTAATAGTATAGCATTATTTTTTTATGCACTTTCAGTAATATTTAATAGACAGTACAGTAAAATTTGTTACAGGTACAGGATTAAGTATATAGAAAGTCAAGTTTGTCCTTTCTTTCCTTGCCAGTATAGTAATTTTCGCTAAAAATTTTTCATCTCCAAATTGCCTTTGGAACGGTAAACGAATCCAACTGCGTTTAATCAACAGCTTATGACGTACTTAATAAACGATAAAAAGGAATATTTTTAATATTTTTAACAATAAAATTTGTTTGTTTCGGCCAATTTTGAAGTTAGAGTTAGTTTTTAATACATAAAAATCCATGAATTTTGATATAAATTTTATTAAAATCGGACAAATAGGAGCCGAGATAAAAAATTTTTCTTCATCCCCTACCCGAAAGTACTTCCTCCGGGATTGATTTCGCTCCCGAAACAGCTGCTTTCGCGGCCGCGAAAGTGCTATGGCCCGCTGCATCAATACCCTCTCCGCCGAGGTTTACAACTTACAATTAGCGCTATAGTGACAGAACATTAGAGAAACGCTACACGTCTTAAACTTCTTAACCTCGTAACGATATATTTTCCTACAATAAAAGTCATCGTGTCGCCTTATTTATCAGTTGATTTATGTGAATAAAAATTCATTAATAATTAAAAAATGAGCAATCCATCATCTGAGGGTTCTGCATATGTGGAGGAAGTTATAAGAAATTTTGATAATGAAGCAAATCTTATAGTGCAAAGTGAAACTTTACCAAAGAAGTCGTCTGAGCGTTATATACTAGTGCATCATGCGTATAAAAAGTGGCAAGCGGAAAATAGAAGATGTTTATCAGACTCAGAAGAAAATAATCTAATAGTTTACTTAGAACAATTAAAACTACGAGTTAAGGGGTTATGCCTGAGTTGAACCTGTAAAAAAGACATTAATAAGTAATAGGCTGAAAAAAATTATTTATTAATAGTATAAAAAAAATCTTTCTCCTACTTCAAATATAGGTATTTAACATATTTTTAACTATTTTAAAAATATTATATATCTATACTTACATTGTAAACAATTACATGTATGAATCATTAATTTTCAGCACTTTTTTCCCTTTGCCGCAGGATATCTCAGCATCCAGATGATGAATTGACACCAGACAGGATGTAAAATCTTCTAAATATGTTTCTTCACTGCTTGAGCGGAAGACTTTTCTACAAAAAATAAATTTTAAATATTTAGTAACTCATAAGATGATTATATCAGTAATTATAGTGAATATTACATATATTCACATACGCAACATTGACTTTTACCTTGTATTAGTCAATTCTGCTCCGTTCAAGCAGTGAAGAAACATATTAAGAAGATTTTCCACCCTGTCTGGTGTCAATTCATCATCTGGATGCTGAGATATCCTGCGGCAAAGGACCTAAAATCATAAAAATGGCAAAACTGAGAAAAATGCATTTAAAGTTTATCAAGATGCTTATGTATACTTATCGGGTAGTACTTACATGAACTGCTTAGCATATTTTTCTTATATTTTGGCATAAGATACCTACATATTAAGGCATATATAAAGACCCGAGTGCTGTATATGTAGATATACCAGTATCGAGAGCTGAAATTGAAATATAAATTTTTGATACGCATTCACAGTCAGTATGTTTCACATGAATATAATTGTTGGTATTGCTTACCCATGACTTTCCAGGATTATTAACAATCACAGTAGACTTAGAGCTGGTTGCAGACTATTTATCACACAGGCATCTTGTACACATGATAATTATAGCCCGTACACGTAAAAATCAAGAATATACTCACAAAGAACAAATTCTTTACAAATCATATGTTGTTTATAGTCCAAACACTTATCTAAATTTGACGACTAGTAGACTCAGAAGCTATCACAACAGCACAACATCCAGCTTACACTAAACTACAGACAGCAGACGAAACAGCTGATGTCTGACAGTCTGAATGCTAACTCGACTAAGTCGGTAAAACAGTGATTTCCTTTTCCATATGCTGTAAAGTGTCTTTTTTGAGGCGGTAATTTAAATTTGCACGAATATTTTTTTACCCCTTTATAAGTTTGATTAAAAAATTACAAGACTAAATTTAAATCCTAAATTAATTTTATTTTGAAAATTCAAAATAAAAATAAAATCTACGATTTTATAAAAATTAGTTATTTACAGTATGTAATGATTCAATAAATAATATACTTTTTTTTTAATAAAATTGCGTTTTCAAAAGGAGTTTGTAAACACATTTAATTTTACATTTTCTACGAAAAAGCAATTGTTTTAAATAATCAAAAGTGCTATAAGACAAAATATCAATAATACGCAATTTTGAAAAATTGTATTTTTTTAGTATTTTGCCTTTAACTTTGTAACGGAATTTTTTCGGACAAAAAGGACTTCAGCAGCGTATTCTAAATTAAATTTGCCTTAAAAAATCAAATAAAAAAATTTTTGATTTTTTTGAATTTTAACTCAGGCATAACCCCTTAAACCGCCAACGTTGTGCAGCATGTGGAGCATGCTTAAAAAGACTCTGAGTTCAAGAGACAATGTGAATATTAATAATTTTTTAAACTTAAAATGTTTAATAAAGAATGCTTGTGAAGGTTATAAACCCAGAAAACGGTTTGTGTTACGATGGCCACAAATAATTCAGTTTATTAATGAAGCACCGGATCACATATACTTGGCAATGAAGGTAATAGTTGTTCGTATATTTAAATTTCAAATAATAGTATAATCATGCTCTATTTAATTGCTTTTATTCTTGCAGGTCATACTTATTTTTGGAATCGGTGGCTGAATGCGGTGCGATGAAATAACAAATACAAAAGTTACTGATGTTGAAGATTTAAATAATAATAAATATTTAGTTTCTATAAATCATAACAAAAATGAATACGCAGGGCAATTCATTATTGGAAACTTGTTTTATAATAAAGTACAAAAGTATATTTTACTGAGGCCATCTGAATCATTCAGCCACAGATTTTTTATTTTCTACAAAGAAGGAAAATGTCAGCGACAAGTTATTGGAAGACACAAGATTGTTTAGAAGAAACATCAGCAACGCTTTTGTCTAAATCTGGAGCAAACCTGCAGAATATAAAACAACTTGGAAGGTGGAGATCAGACATAATTGCACAAGGGTATATTGAAAATTCGTTGCATAACAGGCAGTTGATTTTTGACGGAATTACTTATCAAGCTAAAACGTCAAACGCTAATAAACCCCAAGTAATAATCATTCAAAGTAAATCTACTGATTGTCCTCATAAAAAAATTATGACAAATATCTGTATTTCAAAACAATTATCTAAAGTACCAGTAGAAGTCGCACCTGAGAATGATGATTTACAAAATTCTAATTTGGACTGGCTCTTTTCAGAAGACTTTAATATTGATAATAGTAATCATTCAAGTAAGTCGACAAAAAAGACATATATAATATACGTAGATTTCATTTCTTTCGTTAAATCAGTTTTTTTCTATTACAATAATTTTTTTAGATACACTCGTAAACAGTGATTTTGTAACAGGAAACAATCATCAAATTCTTACGCCAATTTGTAACCAAAATAAATCAACTATAGGCATTAATAAGTTGTTTTTAAATAAGCCAGGAATAAAATTAAATTTTAAAACAGGCTTAACTGCTCGTCTAGTAGAGAACAACAGGCAGTTAATTTCTGAAGAAATTACTCATCAGGCTAAGTTAAAGAATGGTGGTAATCCCCAAGCAATTATTAGTCAAAAAAACTTGCTGATTGTCCTAATGGAAATACTAAAACTTCAAAACAATCATCTAATGCACCAGTAAAACTAGCAACTAAGAGTTTTGATTTACAAGATTCGAATTTGGATGAGTTCTTTTCAGAAAACTTTAATGCTGATAATGATAATCAAATTTCAAGTAAGTTGAAGAAATATATATATATTTATATATATATAAATCGGGTATTTATATATATATAAATATATAAATCGGGTATTTTGAATGCATCCCTATAATAAACTACCCTTCGCTAGCGCATTCAAAATTCCACTTTTGGCATTCAATATTCCATATTTAAAAATAACCCTATACTACCCCTACTTTCGGCGCATTCAAAATACCCGATTTATGTATTTTTATATATATATATATATATATATATATATATATATATATATATATTAGGGTGACATGTTTCCGAGAGTCCATTCGAGTAGTTTCACCCTTGGCATCGACATGTGCGCTAAGACATAAGAAGCTCGACACAACTTTTCATGTTTCGATTGGTCAATTATTAAGCTTGCCTCTATAATTTTAATGTTTCATATTTAACTAGCAAGTATTGCCTCACTCGCTAGTGCTCGCTCGGCTAATTTTGTGATTATTACAATGGAAAGTATATAATGTAAAATATAAATTAGTGGCTAAGGTTTGTTCAGTTATATTGCTGTGTTAATATTATTTCAAAATTGTTTTGTGAAACATTATTATAATTAAATTATAATTATAATATAATTATTATAATTAAATTACATATTATAATTTTTGTAATATTGGTACGATTTAAATAAAATTATTAATCGTTGTAGTGAATATGAATCTTAATGTTTGAATAATATTAAAAAAATTATATAAAAAAATTTGATAAAAAAATTAACTGAACAATGCATGTTTTAAAACTGATACTAAATACTAATGTACTAAATAAAATTTTCCTTTCGTGTTCATTTAAAATTTTTTAAAATAATTTTTCAAAGTAGTAATTTAATTACACTCTCTTGAGTCTTTACTCATATATTATTAATATCTTTAGTATTTCCTGTCAGATATCTTAAATATTATGTAAACTGATTTGTTCTTCAATTTCGGTATTTTTTGATCTTTTTGTAATTTGACGTTTCAGTTACTTAAATATTTCAATTTGAAATTCAAAATATATTCTCTACAATTTCTTAAAACATCACTACACGGAGAAAATTTTTGTAGCGCTGCAGCGCCAAACGGGAGAGTGGGGAGTTACATACAGCTTCGTACTGCCATTAACGCATGGACTGCCGCAGCCGGAGCGCGGCAAAAGAATATTATTGTTAAAATAAATTAAATAACATCAGTATAAATACCTTTCTTTACAAACTTTGACATAATGAATATAAATAATTAGGATATTCTAAAGAAATAGAATGAGAAAACAAAGGTGTAGGTATAAGTGGCTTAGTTCAAAGGACTATATCTAACACTTACACCTTGTAGTACACATTCAAATTACACACTGATAAAGGATTTGAAAAGTGGGGAGAAATCATATGAGTATAACTGATTGATATTACAGTAAGATCTATTTACATGATCGTGTAATTGACATTGTTAAATAAATATCTAAGTGATACAATTTGTAATAAAATTTATGCTTAAAAATAAAAACGACGGTATAATTCATGCATAAATAAGTATAAAAAATACTAACATTATTATTTGAAAATTCAGAAAATATAAAGTATATTCGAACATTATTGCTTAACGTACTATACAATTAAATTATATACAATCAAATTGAAACAATTTATGTACAGAGAAGTATACATTTATTTATTAAATTTGTTTTTATTATATTGTTTATATTAATTATATTTTAATTTATGATTGCAATACATTCACATTTGTTTTCAAAGATAAAAATAATTTATTGAAATACATTGCTTATATTTAGTAATTTTATAACATCAATTTAGATTTGCATAAAGCATAAATAATGGTTCTTAATGATGTGGATAAATTAATAGTTAAAGGTATTGGAAATTATTCAGGTTACAACAGCAAGTTAAATGATAATCATATTTTTGAATTTAATAATATTTTAAAATCTACGACACAGTTTAAAATGCAATGCACAGTAACAATGCAAAGGTTATCAAATATTCAACCTGTAAATCTGAATAATGATTATTTACAAATTTTGTTTTCTGGAGCAAGCAATAACGGACATTGGATATGTTTGTATTATAGTAATCATGTTATTCATATTTATGATAGTTTGAATAAATATTCATTGGATAATGATCGTATTATAGTTATTAACAGATTATTTTCAAATAAAGAAAACCTAAAAATAGTTTTTGAAAAAGTTCAGCAGCAACCCAATTCAGATGATTATGGAGTTTTTGCAATTGCTTTTGCAGTAACTGTTGTTCATGGTTCATGCCCTTGCAATTTAACATTTGATATTAAAAAAATTCGAAATCACTTGTAGACTATATTTGAAACGAAAATTTTAACACCGTTTCCATTACTATTGTCTAATATACATAAACAAAACAATATTTATGCAATACATTCTCAAGAAATTGAAGAACTACATCTAGATTTCTCAAAAGTTAATATTAAATCACTTGAAACTATTTATGAGTATAGATTGAGCCAAGAACAACAATCTATTATGAGTCAATTCAAAAATAATTCAAAACAACTTCATGTAATTAATAATACTTCTGTAGATGACGTAGAAATGGACACTCATAGTACAACTGAAAAATTAAAACATCAACATATATACGAAGAGAATATAGAATTACATAGTCAAGTAAATATGAAGTCGAAGAAAATCAATGAAAACCGTTGAATCAAAAATTGTTTTGTTGATTTGGAACCAATGGATTCGATAATAGTTCAAAATAAGAAATCTAATATGGAAATAGACAGTCAAGAAAATATGAACACTAAGAAAATCAATCAAAACCATTTAATAAAAAATTGTTGTGTTAATTTGGAACCGATGGATTCGATAATTGTTCAAAATAAGAAATCTAATATGGAAACAGATAGTCAAGAAAATATGAACACGAAGAAAATTAATCAAAACCATTTAATCAAAAATTGTTATGTTAATTTGGAACCGATGGATTGGACAATTGTTCATCGTAAGAAAAACAATGAAATAATAAAGAGACAATCGCAACCTGATTTAGAAAAAATTGATATAAAGAAGAGAAGAAAAGAAACAGAAGCTTTAAAACGTGCAGCATTAACAGATGAAGCATTATAAAATATTAATAAAAATAAAGCTGTAAAGACACAAAAAAAGACAATCACGAACTGAAGCAGAGAAATCTGAAATAAATAAAAAAAAGAAGAGAAACAGATGCTTCAAAACGTGCAGCATTAACAGATGAAACATTACAAAATATTAATAAAAATAAAGCTCCAAAAACAAGTAAAAAGACAGTCACGAACTGAAGCAGAGAAATCTGAAATAAATAAAAAAAGAAGAAAAACAGAAGCTTCAAAACGTGCAGCATTAACAGATGAAACCTTACAAAATATTAATAAAAATAAAGCTCTAAAAAAACAACTAAAAAGACAATCACGAACTGAAGCAGAGAAATCTGAAATAAATATGAAAAGAAAAGAAACAGAAGCTTTAAAACTCGTAGCAACACCAGATGAAACATTACAAAATATTAATAAAAATAAAGCTCTAAAAACGCAACTAAAAAGATAATCACGAACTGAAGCAGAGAATTCTGAAATAAATAAGAAAAGAAAAGAAGCAAAATATTTGAATGAATATGCTGCTATGTATGATAATGATTTTAATGAAAATGATATTGACGAAAATTATTTAGGAGAAATGAACTGTATATGTATTCATTGCAAAGCAATATATTTTAAAAGTGAAGAAACAGGGAGAAAACAATACACAAATTGTTGTAGTAAAGGAAAAGTAGTTTTACCAATCCTACATTCTTATCCAGAACGTTTTAAAGAATTAATTATAAATAATACATCTGAAAACAAACATTTTAAACAACATGTTAGATTATATAATAATTTACTTGCATTTGCAAGTTTCGGTGCAAATTTTGACGCATTATTTAACAGAGGACCTCAAGTAATACGAATATGTGGGCAAATTTATCATAATGCTTATTCATTACATCCTAAAGAAAATGATGATAGAAAGTTTGGCCAATTATATATTCTCGATAATGAAATGGCAACACAATCACGATATAAAAATAATATGTTATGTACCGTGCATTTGTTGAAAGAATTAGACAACTTTTTACGTGAAAATAACATTTATGCAAGTTCATATAAAATGATGCATGAGGTAGAAAAGGAAGAACAAAATCGTCAAGATAATAGTAAATCAATAAACAATACAACTGAAATGAATGTTTATAACTCGTAATTCTAATCTTGATAAAAACGTGTACAATGAAGCAAGGTACAATGAAGTTGCTGTAGTTTATGTTGGTGAAGATGGTCAAGCTCCAACAGATGGAGATATTTGCATATATTCAAAAAATACAGAACCTACAAGAATACCTTATATTAGTAAACATGTTGACCCGATGACATATCCAATTATGTTTCCAATGGTGGATTTGGATGGATGCCTAAGATGAAAGATACTACTAATAAAAAAAATATTACAATGTTGGAATTTTATAATTTAGTATTAGAAATGATTTTAACCCATTTCTTAATTTAGGAAAATTAACTCAGCAGTTTATTGTTGATGCTTACATTAAAGTTGAAGGATCAAGATTACATTATTTACAAAAAAATCAACATTTATTAAGAACAGATTTATACAAAGGCGTAATAGATTACATAAATAAAAAAGATCAAGAAAATATAAGAATAGGAAAAATGATTATTTTACCATCATCATTTTCTGGAAGTCCTCGAGCATTGAAACAAAATTTTTTAGACCAATGACTTTAGTACAAAAACATGGTAAACCAGATTATTTTATTACAATGACTAGTAATCCCAAATGGATAGAAATTACAGATAATATAAATCATTTTGAAACAGTAATAGATAGACCAGATATTGTTGCCAGAGTTTTTAATGAATAAGTCAAAGCTTTTTTAGATGATGTTACTAAAAAAGGAATTTTCGGAAAATGCATTGCATTTACACATGTGATAGAATTTCAAAAAAGAGGTTTACCACACCTACATATGTTATTATTTGTTGAAAAAAATAACAAAATACACAATCCAGATTTTATAGATAAAGTTATTTGTGCAGAAATTCCTGATCAACATAAATATCCAAAATTATATGAAATTGTTAAAAAATCTATGATACATGGACCATGTGGAAAGTATAATGTTCATTCACCATGCATGGACAAAGAAAAAAGTAAATGTACTAAAAATTTTCCTAAAACATTTAATGAAACCACTAATATCAATACTAATGGATACCCAAATTATAGACGAAGAAATAATGGAAGAGAAATTATATTCAATAACACGAGAAAAGCAGATAATAGATTTGTAGTTCCATATAATCCATTTTTACTATTAAAGTATAATTGTCATATAAACGTAGAAATTTGTTCCGTAGTTCAGTGCGTAAAATATTTATTTAAATATTGCTTTAAAGGTCCTGATTCTGCTTTTATTGAAATGAATAACATCCAAAAAGAAGACGATAATGTTAACTATGATTATGACGAAATAAAACAATTCATAAATACAAGATATGTAAGTCCACCAGAAGCAATGTATCGATTATTAAAATTTTCTATGTATATGTTATCTCACGTAATATACAGATTAGCAGTACATTTAGAAAACCAACAATTTCTTTATTTTGTAGAAGGTTGTGAAAATTAATTGTTAAACAAAAATTTAAATACAACATTAACAGCATGGTTTGAACTTAATAAAAACGATGCAAATGCTAGAAAATATTTATACTTTGAAATTCCATATTACTACGTTTTTAGTGAGCAACGGAAAGAATGGACTCAAAGAAAAAAACAAAGTAAACCTATTTTAAGTAGAATGTCTTTTGTAAATCCGAAAGATAGAGAAAAGTATTACTTACGATTGTTATTATTACATGTTAAAGGAGCTCAATCCTTTGAAGATTTGAGAACATTTGAAGAAAAAACCTACTCAACATATTATGAAGTAGATCTAGCTAGCAATTTTATAACTACTGATGAAGAATGGGATAAGTGTTTGCAAGAAGCAATTGAAATTCAATTTCCTAAAGCATTGTGTAATTTATTTGCTTACATTTGTATTTTTCACAATCCGCTAAATGCAAGAGTTTTGTATGATAAATTTAAAGAATACTTTTATAGCCTAAAATATTCAAAAGAAGAAGGTGAAATAATAGCCTTAAAAACGATTAGTTCTGTGTTATTAACAAATGGTAGCAATTTACCAAACATTAATGAAGAATATAGTTTTCATAATTATACATTCGAAGAATTTCTCGCATCGGGCGATGTAATGGCAAAAGATTTGTTTAATTTGGAATCTTTAACGCATAAACAACGTTTAATTTTTGATGCCATTATAAACAGTATTAATACCAACGACTTTAACAATACATGTTTTTTTATTGATGGACCTGGAGGCAGCAGAAAAAGTTATTTACTAAAATCAATAATCAGTTATTGCAAGACACACAATATTAATGTACTACCCGTAGCATGGACTGATATAGCTGCAAACTTATTATTAAATGGAAAAACTTCACATGTAACATTTAAATTACCACTAAATATTGTTGATAATACAACTTGCAATGTAACACCAAACTCAGAATATGGGAAAATGCTGCAAAATATTCAAATTATTATCTGGGATGAAATAACTATGACATCAAAACATGCATTTGAAGCTGTAGACAAATTATTTAAAGATTTGTGTCAAAATAATTTTACATTCGGAGGTAAAGTAATGGTTGTTTCTGGAGATTTCCGACAAACATTACCAGTTGTAAAACATGGCGATAGAACAAAAATTATTGAAAACTGTGTAAAAAATAGTAAAATATGGAGAAATGTACAACATATGTCTTTAAAAGAAAATCTTAGAGTTAATAATAACGACATCGAATTTGAACAATGGCTTCTTAATGTTGGAGATGGTAAAATCAATACTAATTTTGAAATGAAGAATGATTTGATTAAAATTCCAAATGAACTTTTAACAAATAGACTAATAATTATGGACATTTTTGGTAGTACCTTTAATAATATTACTGAAGTTGATAAGAAAGTTATCTTAGCTCCAAGAAACATTGATGTACAAATGATAAATGATGAAATTATAAGCAAAGTTTGTGGAGAAATGAAAGAGTATTATAGTGTTGATACAGCTTTAGATAACGAAGATAATAATTGACAAAATGTATTTCCACAGGAATTTTTGAATTCATTAACACCAAACGGATTACCTCCGCATATACTACGTTTAAAAGAAGGAGCTATTGTAATTCTTTTACAAAATCTTAATTTACATGAAGGCCTTTGTACTGGAACTCGATTAATTGTAAGACAATTAATGGATTACAGTATTAGTGCCGAAATAATTAGTGGTTACAAATCTAGAACTATTACAGTAATACCACGTATTGATTTAACATCATCTAACGAAGAATTGCCATTTATATTAAAGCGAAGACAATTTCCATTAAGATTAGGATATGCTATGACCATTAATAAATCGCAAGGTCAAACATTTAACAAAGTTGGAGTATACTTACCAAATTCAGTTTTCAGCCATGGACAATTGTACGTTGCACTTTCAAGGGTTACGTCAAAATCTGATTTAAAAATTGTACTAACTAATAGTTCATCATTCATAAATGAGCATGAAAAAGATGATGAAAAAAGTGTATACACTAAAAACATAGTGTATCAAGAAATTTTACTTTAAAACATTTATCAAACAAATATGCGCTGTGATTGCATATCATCGGCTGCAAATAAATATGCGCTGTGATTGCATATCATCGGCAGCAAATAAATATGCGCTGTGATTGCATGTCATCGGTAGCAAATAAATATGCGCTGTGATTCCATATAAGACAGGGTTCGACAGAAGGAAAACTGTCTATTTAAAAAACCTGGGACGAAACGCAAAACAACTAACATACAGAAACAGTATGATTATATATCACCTCCAGGATGACGGGAAATCATCCTCGAGTACACTCTCTAAGTACCCTGGTGAAAAGATTGACGTGATTTTTTGATTTACCTAAACTACATAATTTTTTTACTTGCATTTATTATGTATTATTTAACGTAAAATTATGATGTCTTGATTTCCAATGATTTTACGTGATTTTATAACATACAAACATTTTTAATAATATCACGTGATAAACAGTTGATAAACATTATTTTTCTTGACTCTATTGCTCGATGTTATAAATAAATTAAATAAATACAATATGTATCTCTTCGAGCTACGTATTTTATTAAATCAGCCAACGTTTCGGTCCATGTATGGACCCTTATCCAGGCTTTTTTTTATAACAATAGTAACACTTTGTTAAGCCCGCTAAGGTGTTGATGCGGCACTGTGTTTATCTGAATTTCGAGCTTGTCAAAATATGTCAAATTATTGTTCGTATATGCCCGTCTGTGGGCTTAAAAAAGTGTTACTATTGTTATAAAAAAAAGGCTTGATAAGGGTCCATACATGGACCGAAACGTTGGCTGATTTAATAAAGTACGTAGCTCGAAGAGATACATATTGTATTTATTTAATTTAGTTGATAAACATCATAAAATCACGACAATATTTTCAACAGGGTACACATTAATATTTCCTTAAAAAACTAAAAATTTCCTGGACACGGTGTCCAACTGTCAGGGTGGCCTCCAGGATGACGGAAAATCGTCCTCGAGTACACTCTCTAAGTACACATTCATATTTCCATAAAAAACTAAAAATTCCCTGGAGACGATGTCCAGGTGTCAGGGTGACCCCCAGGATGACGGGAAATCATCCTCGAGTACACCCGCTGAGTACACATTAATATTTCCTTAAAAAACTAAAAATTCCTGGAGACGATGTCCAGGTGTCAGGGTGACCCTCAGGATGACGGGAAATCATCCTCGAGTATATCCTCTAAGGAAACTTTAATATTTCCTTAAAAAACTGAAATTTCCCCGGAGATGATGTCCAGGTGTCAGAGTGACCCTCAGGATGACGGGAAATCATCCTCGAGTACACACGCTGAGTACACATTAATATTTCCTCAAAAAACTAAAAATTCCCTGGAGACGATGTCCAGGTGTCAGGGTCACCCCCAGGATGACGGGAAATCATCCTCGAGTACACTCTCTAAGTACACATTCATATTTCCATAAAAAACTAAAAATTCCCTGGAGACGATGTCCAGGTGTCAGGGTGACCCCCAGGATGACGGGAAATCATCCTCGAGTACAACCGCTGAGTACACATTAATATTTCCTTAAAAAACTAAAAATTCCTGGAGACGATGTCCAGGTGTCAGGGTGACCCTCAGGATGACGGGAAATCATCCTCGAGTATATCCTCTAAGGAAACTTTAATATTTCCTTAAAAAACTGAAATTTCCCCGGAGATGATGTCCAGGTGTCAGCATGACCTCCAGGTTGACGAAAAATCATCCTCGAGTACACTTTCTTACTACACATTAATATTTCCTCAAAAAACTACAAATTTCCTGGAGACGATGTCCAGGTGACAGAGTGACCCTCAGGATGACAGGAAATCATCCTCGAGTACACTTTCTTAGTACACATTAATATTTCCTCAAAAAACTACAAATTTCCTGGAGACGATGTCCAGGTGACAGAGTGACCCTCAGGATGACGGGAAATCATCCTCGAGTATATCCTCTAAGGAAACTTTAATATTTCCTTAAAAAACTTAAGTTTCCCCGGAGATGATGTCCAGGTGTCAGAGTGACCCTCAGGATGACGGGAAATCATCCTCGAGTACGCCCGCTGAGTACACATTAATATTTCCTCAAAAAACTAAACATTCCCTGGAGACGATGTCCAGGTGTCAGGGTCACCCCCAGGATGACGGGAAATCATCCTCGAGTATATCCTCTAAACAAACTTTAATATTTCCTTAAAAAACTGAAATTTCCCCGGAGATGATGTCCAGGTGTCAGCATGACCTCCAGGTTGACGAAAAATCATCCTCGAGTACACTTTCTTAGTACACATTAATATTTCCTCAAAAAACTACAAATTTCCTGGAGACGATGTCCAGGTGACAGAGTGACCCTCAGGATGACGGGAAATCATCCTCGAGTACACCCGCTGAGTACACAGTAATATTTCCACAAAAAACTAAAAATTCCCTGGAGACGATGTCCAGGTGTCAGGGTCACCCCCAGGATGACGAGAAATCATCCTCGAGTATATCCTCTAAGTAAACTTTAATATTTCCTTAAAAAACTGAAATTTCCCCGGAGATATTGTCAGGTGTCAGCATGACCTCCAGGTTGACGAAAAATCATCCTCGAGTACCCTTTCTTAGTACACATTAATATTTCCTCAAAATACTACAAATTTCCTGGAGACGATGTCCAGGTGACAGAGTGACCCTCAGGATGACAGGAAATCATCCTCGAGTACACCAGCTGAGCACACACTAATATTTCCACAAAAAACTAAAAATTCCCTGGAGACGATGTCCAGGTGTCAGGGTCACCCCCAGGATGACGGGAAATCATCCTCGAGTATATCCTCTAAGGAAACTTTAATACTTCCTTAAAAAACTGAAATTTCCCCGGAGATGATGTCCAGGTGTCAGCATGACCTCCAGGTTGACGAAAAATCATCCTCGAGTACCCTTTCTTAGTACACATTAATATTTCCTCAAAAAACTACAAATTTGCTGGAGACGATGTCCAGGTGACAGAGTGACCCTCAGGATGACAGGAAATCATCCTCGAGTACACCAGCTGAGCACACATTAATATTTCCACAAAAAACTAAAAATTCCCTGGAGACGATGTCCAGGTGTCAGGGTCACCCCCAGGATGACGGAAAATCATCCTCGAGTACACTTTCTAAGTACATATTAATATTTCCTCAAAAAACTAAAAATTTCCTGGAGACGATATCCAGGTATCAGGGTGACCCTCAGGATGACGGGAAATCATCCTCGAGTACACCCGCTGAGTACACATTAATATTTCTTCAAAAAACTAAAAATTCCCTGGAGACGATGTCCAGGTGTCAGGGTCACCCCTAGGATGACGGGAAATCATCCTCGAGTATATCCTCTAAGGAAACTTTAATATTTCCTTAAAAAAAAAAATTTCCCCGGAGATGATGTCCAGGTGTCAGCGTGACCTCCACGTTGACGAAAAATCATCCTCGAGTAAACTTTCTAAGTACACATTAATATTTCCTCAAAAAACTAAAAAATTCCTGGAGACGATGTCCAGGTATCAGGGTGACTCTCAGGATGACGGGAAAACATCCTCGAGTACACCCGCTGAGTACACATTAATATTTCCTCAAAAAAACTAAAAATTCCCTGAAGACGATGTCCAGGTGTCAGGATGACCCTCAGGATGACGGGAAATCATCCTCGAGTACACTCTCTAAGTACACATTCATATTTCCATAAAAAACTAAAAATTCCCTGGAGACGATGTCCAGGTGTCAGGGTGACACCCAGAATGACGAAAAATCATCCTCGAGATGGTGCACTAGGTGTACATAAATATATGTGGGTGGAGATAAAGCGTTATCCTTAAAAATAGGATTAAGTAATTGTACGGGACACCGGACACGTGACACGGGACACGGGACACGGGATACGGGACACGGTCGCCGCTTAATATAATATAAGATAAGATTTGAAATTGATAAAAGAATTTGTAAATTAAATACTGAGATAAATTATTTGACTTTTGATATTCAAGATATACTAGAAAATTTTGTTGCAATACCAGGTTTAAAATTTCCATGTGATGAAGAAACTATGCATAGTGGTACTATTTATTTAAATTCTACAAATGAAAAAAATTCTGAAGAAATCGGGAACTTAAATAAAATTGAGAGGCAAAGATTGTTAATGAATACTATTAATTTGAATCATTTGTCGCGAAGAAAGAGGAAAATTATAGAAAATTTAATTTTAAAAAATGATGATATTTGTTGGTTAGAATTTTGGCGAGAATTTTGGGGTTTGTGATGTTGAGGAGCATGAAATCAATTTAACGGATGAAACACCAGTATATGTAAAACAATTTCCTTTAGCATATACATTAAAGCAAATTGCTATTTTAGAAACGAAAAAATTAATTGAAAACAAATTAGTTAAACTATCAATAAGATCTTTTAATGCTCCAGCCTTTGTTGTCCGTAGAAAAGGTTTAACAAAGGATGGTAAGAAAAAATGGAGATTGGTAATAGGCTATCGAAGATTAAATGCTAAAACTTTACCAGATCCATACTTGTTACCAAATATTACGGAAATTTTTGATAATGTGGGTAAGAATTAATATTTCACAACAATTGATATGGTTTCTGGATTTCATCAGGTAAAAATGAAAGAGGCAGATATTCATAAAACTGCTTTTAGTGTTTATCATTTAGGTAGATTTGAAGTTAAAGTGCTACCCTTTGGTTTAGTCAATTCGCCGAGAGTTTTTCAGAGAATTCTTACGAAATTATTAGGAGAATTAATAGAGAGAGGATTTTGTTTTGTTGATTGATGATATTATTATAGTTGCTAGTTCAATTGAAGAACATAATGACAGGTTTAATTTAGTTATAGGGAAACTTAGAGATGCTGGTCTTAAATTAGAGACAATGTAAATTTTTTCAGAAAGAAGTTGAGTCTTTAGGACATATAATTAGTGAACAAGGTATTAAAACTGATCCGAAAAAAATAGAAGCTGTGAATAAATTACCAATTCCAAGAACACGGAATATTAGAGAATTCTTAGGTTTAGCTGGTTATTATAGGAGATTTATAGAATATTTCGCAGATATAGCAAAGCCATTATCAATGCTTCTACAAAAGACAGAAACATTTGTTTGGACTGACGAAAGACAAAAAGCTTTTGAAAATGTAAAGCATGCGTTAAGTTCTGCACCAATATTACAATTTCCAGACATGGAAAAACCTTTTATTATTACGGCTGATGCGTCAAAATTTGCAGTTGGTTGTGTACTGTCTCAAGGGGAAATTGGAGAAGATAGACCAGTAGCATTTGCTTCATACTTATGAAAGAGAAGCATTAGCAATAATGTTTGCTGTTAAGATATTTCGAAATTATTTCTATGGGAATAAATTTTATATTGTTACTGATCATAAGCCATTATTATCATTTAAGACCGCTTATAAAAATTCGAGAGTATAACGGTGGCGTTTGAAATTATGAGACTATGATTATGAAATTATTTGTAAATCGGAAAAAAATAATGCTGATGCTTTATCGAGAAATCCAGTAGATTATATTCAAATTAATGTGATTACTAGAGCTCGAAAAGCGAAATAGTTAAAATCTAAAGAATTTACAGATATTTTATCAAATGATCAGATAATAGAAAAGTTAAATGAAGCTAGGATAAAGCAAAAGGAGAAAATTTGTAAAAAAAGGAGAAATAAAAATAAATTTGTTACAGAGAAAAATAATATTTTGGATTTGACAAAGATAGATAAAAATAATAATAATTTATTGCATAAGTCTGTGGGAAAAAATATTGATTATACTAAGAAATTGATTTAAAATAGAAGAGATAATATTGTACACTTTATAGATAGTAAAAGGGAAGGTTTAGATATAAATACTCATAATTTTATTAAGGAAACCAATATTTCCTTCAATATACAACTAAATGAGGTGGAAATTATTACTTTCAAAGAATTTAAAATTTTTAGTTTTTGTACTAATGTAGCTGAATCAGTTTCTATGAGAAAATATATTACAGATTTTTAGAAGGTTCAAGGATATTTTGTTGACAGAAAAAATAGATCATTTCAGTAATTCAAAAGATCTTAAAATACATAGTTTAAATTGGTCAGATACTGAGGATATTTTAGTACAAGTTTTTGAAAATTCTGCAATAAGAGTAGTAGTTTGTTTGAATTATATTGAATATGTAGCTTACAGCTTTACAGGATAGGGATAAGATTTTTCAGGAAAATCATGATAGTTTATTAGGAGGAATGCAGGTGTAACCAGATTTTTAATCGTATAAGGGCTAAATATTTTTGGGAAAATTTAAAACAGGATATAGAAAATAGAATCAAAAATTGTAATGACTGTCAGAGAAATAAATTGAAAAGAATGAAAACAAAACAGCCTATGGTAATTACAGATACTCCTTTCAAAACATTTGATAAAGTAGCTATGGATATAGTGGGACCTTTGAATGTAACTAAAAATAATAACAAATATATTTTGACTATACAGGATCAACTTTCGAAATATTTAATTGTAGTACTATTGCCACATCAAACGGATGTAACGGTAGCTGATGCATTTATAAAAAAATTCATATGTATTTTTTGTTCACCAAAAGTAGTTTTAACTGATAGAGGCACAAATTTTACGAATAAATTAATGAAAGCTGTAGCTAAACGACTTAAATTTTCAAAAATAGAAACCACATCTTTTTCACCACAGTCTAATAGTTCTTTAGAAAGAGCGCATCACCCATTGTGTGAATATTTAAAGAATTTCTCTTCTAAAAATATTTCATGGGATGATTTATTGGAATTAGCAAAATTTCAGTATAATACAAGTATCCGTAGTGCACATAATTTTACGCCATATGAATGAGTATTTGCTTATCCACCAAATTTTCATCTAAACCTCTGAAAGTCTCAGAACAATTACCTACTTATAATAACTATCTGTCAAATTTAATTTCGTATATGAAATATATTGCTAAGTTAGCACGTGAAAATTTAATAGCTTCTAAGGAAATGTCTAAACCATACAATGACAGATTTATTAAACCAGTAAATTTTGAAATAGGAGATGAGTTATGGTTCATTAAAGAACCAAAACCTGTGAAATTGGAAAAAAATCATAATCTAGATCCATTTGAAATTATTGACGTATCTATAAATGGTAATATTACTATTGTAACGTCCTACGACGTTATTAATTTTTTTAATCTATTTTTTATTAATTTATTGTAAAACAATTCCGCGATATTAAGGGGACCCAACACGTTTAAAATCTGAAACATAAAATTCTAAAAAATTAGTATAAAATTAAATAATATGTTAGACAAACTTTTCATACTTATAGTATGTTCACTTAACTTCAATTTAAGCACTTCAAATCCAAGTTTGGACCTACATATCCGGAGTCGCACTCCGCAGACTGATTTTCACTGTCCGTAAGATTCCAGGTGACCATATTCGATTGAACTCAAATTTTGTGAGTATGTTCTATGTAAGTGCAGTTTTCGTATGAACAGCGGGATTTTTATTTGAATACTTAAAATTTTAATTAAAAAAAAAGTTAATTTTTTTATTTTTAATATTTTTTTTTTGCCACATTTTTATTTATTAAACAAATTTGAAGCTTTCAAATCAAAATCCCTCTGGTCATACGAAAACTATACTTCTATAGAGCATACTCAAAAAATTTCAGCTCAATCGAAGCATATGGTCACCTGGAATCCTACGGACAGTGAGCTGAAATCATGAAAAACCAAAGTTGGAGAAAATTGACTTTAAAGTTCATGGATGCATATTGTAATATAAGTTAATTTATTGCTTACCAAATCTCTTGGAACTATTTTTCCATCGATCTTTGGTGGTAGACCATCACTTTCAGGATTTATATGGTATACTGAATGTATACCAATGTGTTGAGTACACCTCGGAGAACCTGTAAACAAAAAATGATAAATTGCGAATTTTATCATTAGATTAATTTATTGTATTTAATACTGAAACATGCACGTTTATTCTTACATAATTATTTTGTTGAAGTCTCCAACTTGATTTGATGGAAGAAAAATAGAATTCCAACTTAGCGTCATATCCACTGAAAAAAATGAAACAAATTAATATTTCAAAAACCATAAAAATCAGCTAAAACAATATAGAGAAGAATACTCATCTTTTATTGTAGTCCTTGCCAAGCCTTTGCTTTTGACTCCTTAATGGCAAATCCTATAGCGATGAAAATCCTTTTTTCCTCCACGAGCCATCACCAGAAATGTTTAGTCCAAGAGCACCATCTTCAGTAATCTTTCTTCTTGGACTACAGCTCGCATAGACTCCTTAGAAACACTTACACACACTTCACTGAACTGCTGATTGATGAAATCATAAGCAGACTGAGTTATAGGCTTAGGGCAGTCCATTATGCCACAAAATGTCGAAAGTCCAGCAAGCCCAACACCAAGAACACGAGATGCAACTACAGCCCTTCGGTTCACTTCCCATGCACGATTACTTTCACCCACTTTTTTGCTAGAATCGATGCTGGAGACTTCTCTGCATCGAACACATGTCACTTCAATTTCAAATCCTAATCCAAACATTGTTGATTCAGAAAACTGCACTTCACTATGACACTGTTTGCAACACAACACATTTTGGAGTTCAGGAAATAGAATATTGATGTCAATAATTCTATTCTTGACTCCAGAGAGGCCTTCTGCTGCTGGAGTTTCAAGTTTTCTTGAAGATGTCGAAGGTCTTGGTTGTGCAGTTGAGTTTACTGCGTCACTGGGTCTAGTTCCTGTAAATGTTCTTGGTCACCTTTTACTTCTTCCTACTGACTAATCTAAACTAACTAATCTAAACTAAAAGCTAAACTAACTAAAATTTCTTACAACTACTCCAACCTTTTCACTTTAAAACGTTAAAATATAAATAACTTTAGAAGAAAAAAAGGTAAATAAACAATACTGAAAAAATGGTAAATAAACAAATAACTAAATTTAACTATGTTTGCACTGTGCAAAACATCTCACACTCAAGAACTTTCAAATATTTGAAAGCTGGTAAAACAGATTTGAAAGCACACTGATTCTAACCTTTATGTACTTTACAAAACAGGACTTCAATCAGGAAGAAACGATGTATACATGGTCGGTAAATGGGGAGTTCAAATATTTTCGTCACAGCGATCATCACGTTTTGGTTACAGAATCGCCGCCTAGACTGTTGCGAAGAGCGCGCGTATTTGAATTTCAACTAATGACTATATAGTTTCATGAAACACAGAATGAAAAAAAATCATCATTTACTGTTATAAAATAATTTACGAAATACGTATGTATGTTTAAGAGCGTATGTGTATATGCTAGTGATATATATATATATATATATATATATATATATTATAACGTTGATTTTCGCTCCACGCTAGCTGGGAATGCGTGGAGACTTATGAAATCCAGGTCGTTATAATTATCGGCCCGGCTCCTCGAGTTCCCCTGAATCCGGTGGCGCCAGGCACTTACCTGCAAGTACCAGAGTCTCGCGACTCCTTTAACGAACTCGAAGATGGGGCGGATTTGCCGGCTAGCTAGCTCAGCCCCGCGAACGCGGTAAGGAGAGAGGGCGGTTCGGATAGTAATATCGCGTGGTTATTTACAAAAGCAAATGATCATTTATTCGACTAAAACTAATCACAGGCAACCAAAGACAATCCGGGCTAATCAACCACCGCAAGATAAAAGAATACGCGAGGTATTCGGCCTCTTCGGGCGACGCTACGCAATTAAAAGGGATACGCGAAGGTATCCGTCCGCACCTTGGCACGCACCGCCAAGGAGATAAACTCCGCACAACACTAGGACTCAATTACCGCTGGGACTTTACAATAAACAAAATGCTAGATAACCACGTAGATATCCGACTCTCGCGCGTCTCAAGGCCTCACACATACTATGCCCGTTTGGCTACACATTCACTCTTTGTCCGCCGACTCTTCGTTCACGCTTGAATCCTATAGCCGCGATTGCCCACACTTAGTGCAAATCGTGGCCGTCTAAACTACTTTTGGCCGAGAGCGTGTCTGCGTAACCACGACCTACGACACCTCCCGCGCCCTATCCTAACACGAGTCGAACGAGGCCCCCCTTGTCCTCGCCGACTAATTTCCGCGAAACACTCTTATACCGCACACGACAATAACAGATATCCCCAAATTACGCGTCGCACAGATAACCTTCGTCTGCGCAGGCAACGCCGAGGGAAACTTACGACCGAGGTACCCGAGGTAGATCGCTTAGTACGCACCACGAGGTAGAGGCAACCTTCGCCAGAGGTACGCGATACGAGAGGTACTCTTTGTGCGCGACGGACGACGAGATAACCGTACGTCGAAGGCAACCACACGACAGGCAACCCGGAGTAAGACAACATACACGCACTGAATCGCACTAATTACCCGCTCGCTTAACTAAGAGAAGACATCCTCTATCCAGGTAGCCGCACTCGCTGATATTCGCGCGTGGAACTGCGCACCAGCCCGTGAGGGAGACGCAATACTAAGAGCGACTCACTGACCTTGTCCTTATATCCGAGTGACCAAAGCCTCTGGATCCTCAGCAAGATAGCCACGATTCTACCGCGGCTTTAAGTGAAACACTTTCGAAACAATAGAGATATCCCTAGGGAGTTGGTGAGCTGCGTCCAAGCTGGAACGGCCGGGGCAGGAGAGTGCCGGCTCACACGCTCGTCGCGTGCCTCGCACTCTCGCTCTCCCGAGACGCCGAGCGACGCACGCTCCCATTGGTCGGTTCGCATGGGGCCAACGGGCCGCGCTCTCGCGCCGCAACTGGCTCACTCGCCTCATGCCTCGTCGATCGCGGCGCATGCGCGCTCGACTGTACAAAGATAGCTAATGCTGTAGAGATAACCGCGAAATTCAAACGCTCACAACATTTAGACAGCCAGTCATTCATACAGACAATTCACGCAACGCCTAAGTTATGCGTGAATTACGAAGTACAATGTAACTCTTAGCGACTCCTTCTGTCTGGGCCCTTGATTCGGGAGTACACCTGTTACAAAGGGCGCAAAGGCTGCCTTTTATTACTTCCAACGTTCTCGCGGTGAAGCAACCATCACGCTGGCCGTGCTGCAGAAAGCTCTCACGTAGGAAGAACCCGCCCGCCTCATCTGCGTCCGACGACTTACGATGAGCCGGAATTGAACGCCCTGTAGGAATCTGTCGCTGTTTCTGCTGCGCCAGAGCTCATCTTCTTCGCTTCTCGCCCTTGGGCGGGGAGTGGAGAAGTCCTCTGTTATTTTCTCCTTCCTCAGTCGCCTCTCCTCTCCTCGCGTCGTCACTCAGAAGAAACGATACGCCATTAATTCATGCACTCTTTCCCATTCACACAGACCTGAGACGCTCTACACCGGCAGCTCGATGCTCGCTGTGACGTGGCGATATTTTGCCACGTTACAACATATATATATATATATATATATATATATATATATATATATACACACACACACAAATATACACATGCGCGCGAACATACACACATTCGCGCATAAATACATTCATACGCAAGGAAAAAGTTAAACATTCCTGTAATACGATATATGTATATATATATGGGTGGTTCTCTGACAAATCAAGCGGTCGATTTTTTGACCCTATCGAAAAAAATTTTTAAAATGTTCCTAAGAGACACATGAGTATCCCTGAATTTTTTCAGATTTTTTGCATCAAGTATCTTCGAGTTACAGAGGGTCAAAGTTGATGAAATCATGTTTTTTTGCTTTTTCTGACGACTTTCATTAATTTATAGAGCCTCAGGGAAGCATTTTTCACTATAGAGATATATAACATTTTTTTCTGCAAATTTTCTCAACTTTAAAAAAAAAATAGTTTTGATGTCGTATATATATGTTTTAAAAAAGTTATAAGTCATTTAAGCTTTAAAATCAAGTTTTATGAAAGTTCAATCATCCGGATCATAACCAAAAAATTCATAAAGATACCTTATTTAAATACAAAAAAGTCTGCGAAAGACCCAGAATGTCAGAGGCCTTGGTTTCTCTGTAAAAAATCATTATATCCGTTCATATATGAAAAAAATTTAGTTTTTTTGCTATATGACTTATAACTTTCTTAAAACATATATATACGACATCAAAAATATTTTTTTTTAATAGTTTAGAAAATTTGCAGAAAAAAATGTTATATATCTCTATAGTGAAAAATGCTTCCCTGAGGATCTACAAATTAATGAAAGTAACCAGAAAAAGCAAAAAAACATCATTTCATCATCTTTGACCCTCTGTAACTCGAAGATACTTGATGCAAAAAATCTGAAAAAATTCAGGGATACTCATGTGTCTCTTAGGAACATTTTAAAAATTTTTTTCGATAGGGTAAAAAAATCGACGGCTCGATTTGTCAGAGAACCACCCATATATATACATATATAGTTATAAAAATACTGTTTTTTACAATTACAATAAAAATATCTAGTTCTGACTGGATTTATTAAAAAAAATGAAACTTTTCGATATATTGAATAAATAATTTTAATTACGCAAATTTGCGAGAAACTAGTCAAAATATTTATTTAGTATTTTGCTTATAATATTGCGGGAAAATTTTTTTTCGAAAAACGGCTTTTGAGAGCATATTCTATGATAAATTTCCTATCAAAACAAATCATAAAAAAAATCGACTTTTTCAAGTTTTAAAGATGTTGGGTCCCCATAAACTATATTTTCAAGATTCAAAACACAAAGAGAATTACGATGCTAATTTCGAAAGACTATATTTTGAATGCGTACTGTAATTTAGTAACACAAGTCAGCAGTGTTACTTATTCGGCAATCGGTATAATATCTAAAATGATTATTAAGCGTTATAGGCGAGCGGTGCACCCCTAAAAAGATGCACAAAAAAACGACTTGACCGACCATGACGGCGGCCAGGATGAAGCCTTTTGCAATTGATGTATTGAATCGGTACGAACAAAAAATCTTCACGACATTTTTTTATAACGATGGTCAGTAATTAGTTATTAACAATGAACTTGTAAAATTAAAATAAATTAAAAATCGACCCAAGCGATAACATAGTAAGGTATTCTGGGCAAAAATAAGCACTTTTTTCCTCTTACAATTTTTTCGGAAAACGCTTCGCTTTCAAACTATGGGTGACTTAACCTCGAAAAACGACCAAAAGACACCATTTTCAAATCGCGTTTTCTTGGGTGCTACTGAAGCGATTTTAATTTTTTTGTCGTCAGTTTACTCGTTGAGAGTTATATTTTAATCCTATATTGGTTTTGTCTTGGCCGCTTTTTTTTCATTAAAAAATTGAGATTGAATAATTGCAAAATTTACCTATGTACTACGAGCGGGTAAGTATTAACCAATGTTCGATATTGCTACCGTATACTTTTTTAATAATAATAAAAATAAAACCCATTAAGGTTACGAATAGGACTCTTATATTTTTATGAAAAATAAATAAAATTGTTACAAAATATTAACACAATAATAGCTATTTATTTATATATCCAAAAAATTATCTTATGCGTATGCTAGTATGCGCTATAAATGTATGTAATTACCCATGTAGCACCCAATGCTCCAGGAATATTGCTCGAAGGTTACTTTGGTAAGTAAAGTAGGATAAATTATATTGCTGGAAAGTTACGTAACCAGCAGGATACAGTCAGGCAACATTGCTGCGAAGTGGAATGTCCGTTTTAATATTACACCGATTCGATCGACATTCCATTCCGACCCGTGAAAAGTAATACTACAATAATATTGTAGTAAGCTTACTAAACCTTCCCAGAACATTAATATAGTAAATTTTTTTTTCGGTTTTTTAGGTAAAAAACATCGGTACTTTGTAATATTACAGTAACATTGCAGTAACATTGCGAAATGGTACCACAACATTGCCGGAATATTTAAAAGTTGGCTAATGCGAAACATCTGATCACTAATTACATTCTAGTAATATTGTGGTAAGGTTGCATAATCTTCCAAGAATATTAATATATTGTGGAACAATATTAGTAGAATGTAATCAGTGGTCAGATGTTTCGCATCGGCCAAGTTTTAAATATTCCGGCAATGTTGTGGTACCATTTCGCAATATTATTGCAATATTACTGGAATATTTCCTATGTAAGAAATATTTATATGAAAGCCGAAAAAGAATTTCCACAATATATTAATATTCTTGGAAGATTCTTGAAAGTTCGCATAACAATTATAACTTATACTAATGTAAATAAACATTTTGGTGTAAATAAAGAGCTATTATTTTGTAAATTATTTATACAAATATTATTTATTTTTCATAAAAATATAAAATTTCTATTCGTAATCTCAGTACGTTTTATTATAATTATTAAAAAAGTATACAGTAGCAATATCGAATATTCGTGAATACTTACCCGCTCGCAGTACACAGGTGAATTTTGCAATTTTTCAATCTCAATTTCTTAATGAAAAAAAGCGGCCAAGATAAAACCAATATAAGATTAAAATATAATTCTCAACGAGTAAACTGATGACAAAAAAATTAAAATCGCTTCAGTAGAACCCAAGAACACGCGATTTGAAAATGGCGTCTTTTGGTCGTTTTTCGAGGTTAAGTCGCCCATAGCTTGAAAACGAAGCTTTTTTCGGAAAAATTGCAAGAGTAAAAATGTGCTTATTTTTGCCCAAAATACCTTGCTATGTTATCGCTTGGGTCGATTTTTAATTTATTTTAATTTTACAAGTTTATTGTTAATAACAAATTACTGACCATCGTTATAAAAAAATGTCGTTAAGGTTTTTTGTTCGTACCGATTCAATAAATCGATTGCAAAAGGTTTCATCCTGGCCGGCCGTCGTGGTTGGTCAAGTTGTTTTTTTGTGCATCTTTTTAGGGATGCACCGCTCGCCTATTACACTTTAAGATTTGGTCAACATATTAAGGCTTTCAAAGAGTCGAATTGGCCTCGTTTTAATTAGTCTCGTGTTTAAGTTCGAACTCCGTACCTCACGGTGCATAAAAGTGCGGAGATTTTATTGCACAAGTACGCAATTACCCATATAGCACCCAACACTCTGGGAATATTGCTGGAATGTTGCTTTGGTAAGTAAAGTAGGATCAATTATGTTACGGGAAGGTTACGAAACCAGCTGGCCACGGTCAGGCAACATTGCTGCGAAGTCGAATGTCCGTTTTAATATTACATCGATTCGATCGGTATTCCGTACCCATCCGTGGAAAGTAATATTACAATAATATTATAGTAAGCTTATTCAACATTCCCAGAACATTAATATATTATATATTTTTTATCGATTTTTTCCAAAAAATTTCTTCCCTATTGCAATAATACAGCAATGTTATGGTAACATTGCACAATGTTATCACAATATTTCTGGAATATAATATCTTACAAAGGGATCAAAGGAAAATGGTTAAAAGAAATTTCTGCGGTCAGAATTTGAACCCAACTCCTTTCGTTCAGTAGACTCGCTCGTTATCCACTGAGCTATTATTTTGTTGTTGTCATTGAAGTTAATGTGTAGGTTAAAATGAGAGATAAACGAGGGCCTTCAAAATATAACCTAGGTTCAAAATTATTTGACAACAACAAAATAATAGCTCAGTGGATAACGAGCGAGTCTACTGAACGAAAGGAGTTGGGTTCAAATTCTGACCGCAGAAATTTCTTTTAACCATTTTCCTTTGATCCCTTTGTAAGATACTATATTCCAGAAATATTGTGATAACATTGTGCAATGTTACCATAACATTGCTGTATTATTTCAATAGGGAAGACATTTTTTCGAAAAAATCGATAAAAAATGTATAATATATTAATGTTCTGGGAATGAAGAATAAGCTTACTGCAATATTACTGTAATATTACTTTCCACGGATGGGTACGGAATACCGATCGAATCGATGTAATATTAAAACGGACATTCGACTTCGCAGCAATGTTGCCTGACCGTGGCCAGCTGGTTACGTAACCTTCCCGCAACATAATTGATCCTACTTTACTTATCAAAGCAACATTCCAGCAATATTCCCAGAGTGTTGGATGCTATATGGGTATGAATTAAGAAGGAAATACAAAAATTAATTAAACTAGAAAACGAAACTGAGAGTGCAATCATTTACAACAAAACCTATCATTCATTATCAAAATAAGACGAGCAAGCAGAAAGAAAAAGATGAGGACAGCAGAGCCAGCAAAATAAGACAAGAGAAGCAGAAAAAGATAAGTCAAATTATTATACTAAAATACATATCGGAGCGGGAAACGAGCCTATAAAGCCTAGCCATTGGCCACAATTCTATACGCGCTCTCAATAAATAATTGAAATACAATATTCACACCAATACTGTCCTACCTATGAGGTGAGAGTGTAGATGGGACGTAATACTATAAATAAAGAAGGAAAGCAAATAGTAGTTCATGCAAATAAGTTGGTATTGTTTAAAAAGAAAAATTAATATGTTCAATTTGATTTCAGAATTCAAGATGGTGTTTATCTATATTATTATTTTACAAACATTCTTAAAAGTTAATGAAGCTACCATAGGCTATGATTGCGCTTCATCGGCGCCTAATATTACAACCTATTCACTATTGGACTCTGGAGACTGCGACTTTCAGGATAATCAAGTAAATTCATCAAATGCTGTTATTGAACTTATACAAATAATAGACTTTCGGTCGATTCCAATTATTCAGTGTAAAATTGAAATTTATGGAACTATATTTTCTTGTGGAATTTTTGGACACTTGATACCAATTGAAAATGCGGAACAACAATATATTAGAGAATTAAGTCAGGAATCAATGCAAATTTATTCATGAAACGGGTATTTTTAGATATGATAACGTTCATACTATTTCGGATTTAAAAATTAACTCAACAATGACAAAAGGTATTGATTTTGCGGGAAGTGCGGCAGATAGATCGTGTTCTGGTGCTGCTTATGCAGACAATTTTGGATCATGGAATAACGTTTTTGTTCGTGGATTAATTAAAATTACACTGATTCAAAATAATGCAAAAGTAAATTTAAAAAATGATAATTTAACATTAAGTTCAGGCGTAGTTTGTAAGTTTTCCAATAAAAATTGTATGGACATGCAGGGAGGAAATACGTTTTGGCATGTTTTACCAGAAGGTCAATGCTTCGAAAATTCATATGAAGTTTTATTTAAAGGTATCGCAATGAAATATTTTAGTAAAGATAGTAAAGAAATAGTTTGTGCTGTAAATGAAATTACATTTGCATTAGCTACAAAAAATGTAGAAGTCCATTGTAATACAGAATTAAGGGGTTATGACAGTGTTAAAACCTGAAAAAACGAAAAATTGTTAGTGTTGTAAAAAATTAATAGATATATAGGTGCTCTAAAAACTATATTTTTGCTTTCAAATACAAGTATTATACATCACTTTTATGCATAAATAATATGCAAAAAGTGAGTGTAACATTTAAAAATAATTAAAGGAATTGCTTACCAAAAATCATGATTTTCATCACTTTTATTTGCTTGCCGCATGGTTCTGATGGAACCGTACTATCAATTCTGATGAATCAAAGTGCCAAATCTTCCTTATGAGTCTGGTCTCAGACTAAGTGGAACAGATTCCTGAAAAACACAAAATTAATATAATTAATTAAACATATATTGACGATATTAATAATTATAATGAATGTTACATATGTAAGCATACGTAACATTGACTTTGAACTTATTTTTGCTAATTCTGCTCCACTCAGTTTGTGACCGTAGTCATAAGGAAGGTTTTCCACTTTGGTTCATCCGGATTGATGTTACGGTTCCTTCAAAATGCTGCGGCAAGTACATGAAAACCATGAAAAAACTAAATTTGAGTAAAAGGCATTTAAAGTTTATAATGTAAATCATACAAATGAACTCAGCTATACTTACAGAAACTATGTGGCATACCTTGATTTGCTTTTGGTACTCAAATGTACATACAATAAAGTATATTTGGTGGTATGCGCATATCATGCTGTGTGATAATAGCATTTAGAAGCTGGAAATAAAATAAAGATTATCGTTAGCTATTCATAATCAAGTTATGTTTATGAATTACAATTACATGCAATACTTACCATTATTAAATGCACTTCAAGTTATTAAAAAGTATGCAAAATACTACTTCAGACAGTCAATATAAACTCCCACCTTGCTGGCTTGCACCCGTATACCTAAAAGACAAAAATAAACCAATAAAGAAAAAGCTCATTATGAACACAATTATTAGTAATTAGTTTCCAATACTTATCTGAATAATTTTTGCACTCTGCAGAAGCTCTTGTACTTTTACAACACCACTGAGGTTATAAGCATTAGCAGTTAGCAGACTAACTGCACTGATCTAGTGTCTTGGATGAAAAACAGCTATTTGGCTGCTTTCTGCTGCTTTACAGAAAATTCTACTATACCGATCAAACAGTAATCTTCATTCTCGACCGGACGCTGTGAGGCACAACCTGTTCGAGTGGCAAATTCAAATTTGTTGAATGCCTTTACTTTAACACATTGAGTTTATTAACATAAAATCACACATAGAAAAATTAATTTTACGGATTTTATTTATTTTACGGATTTTATTTATTTTACGGATTTTATTTATTTTACGGAAATAAATTCATAACTCATGACAAAAAAACGGTTTGTAAAACGGTTTTTAAGTCGTATTTTCAGTAAGATTTCTCATGAAATAACTCTGTAAAAAGTGTGGTAGAACAATCTTTTTCACAAGTTTGGCCTAATTAAAATATTTAAAAATAACGATTTTTCAAAAATTTACTTGAAACAGATTTATCAGTTTTTTATCGATATTTTCAAGGCAAATTTTTTTAGCAAAAAACGGCTTTCAGGACCACATTCTACAGACTGTTAACTGTGGAAAAAGTGAATAAAAAAAAATTGATATTTTCATAATTCTAACCCTGTCATAACCCCTTAAATAGGGATAACAAGTCTAATAATCTAGCTACTTGACCCTCATAATCTAAACAAAATCCACATAAATACCGTTCTACCTATGAGGTGAGAGTTTAGGTAGGACGTAACAAGGGTGACAGTGATCACCGAAACGTTGAAGAAAAGGAAAACGGTTTAAAATTAATTTTACCTTTCTCCCAATACTTGCCTCGGAGAGATCGATAGACTCTTTTTAGGCACGACCGCAAGGCGGGAATGCCTTATATTTTTATCATCGCAAAAATTGTAACCAGCGATATCTCAGCCAATTTTCGACCAATCAGACTGAAAATTTAGGAGAATACAACTCTTATATGTACAAAAAAACGTTTTTTTCCTTTTCCCGATTACCGACATATTGTTCAAATGGCAGCACTTTATGCTTAATTGTACAAACGGTTTTTTGGTCATAACTCAAATTCTAAGCATTTTACACAAAAAAGTTAAATAGAAATGTTGTACATCTTTAAAAAATACAACTTTTTCCCATTAACTTGAACACTCGAAAATGCTAAGAATTCAAATTAACAAGCTAAAATCAAATTTTTACATTAAAATATTCGTTTTTCATAATAAAACTTTTTACGTATACGTTTTACATAAAAATGTTCAACATAAAAGTTGTAGATATTTTAAAAATACAATTTTTGACTATAATCATTATACGTTCAGAGTAATTCAATATGTTGTAAAACCCTAAAACTAATTTTTTTAAATAAAAATTTCAGTTGATCTCGATTTTCTCTGCGACATTAACTCCAATCGAGCCAAATTTTTTTTTACAATCTCTCCCTATGCTAATATCGTGACAGTACAAAATTGAGCTTGATCCCATACATACAAAAAATATGCGAGCATTTTTTTAAATTTCAAAAAACGGTTTTTTGGTCATAACTCAAATTCTAAGCATTTTACACAAAAAAGTTAAATGGAAATGTTGTACATCTTTAAAAAATACAACTTTTTCCTATTAACTTGAACACTCGAAAATGCTAAGAATTCAAATTAACAAGCTAAAATCAAATTTTTACATTAAAATATTCGTTTTTCATAATAAAACTTTTTACGTATACGTTTTACATAAATATGTTCAACATAAAAGTTGTAGATATTTTAAAAATACAATTTTTGACTATAATCATTATACGTTCAGAGTAATTCAATATGTTGTAAAACCCTAAAACTAATTTTTTTAAATAAAAATTTCAGTTGATCTCGATTATCTCTGCGACATTAACTCCAATCGAGCCAAATTTTTTTTTACAATCTCTCCCTATGCTAATATCGTGACAGAACAAAATTGAGCTTGATCCCATATATACAAAAAATATGCGAGCATTTTTTTAAATTTCAAAAAACGGTTTTTGAATTAACTTTCAGCATAAATTTAATAGCATTATTTAGCAATTTGCTATCACTAATGATTTTCGGCTTAGCTCGAGGTTTTTCAACACATTTGTTAGAAATTCTGAAAGATCTAGAGATAAAAAACTTCGATTCAGATCATTTTCTTTTCTTCTTCTAAATTATCAGCATTAGACAACACTTCAGAAACTGTTAAAAAAAATTTGTTCTATATAGTAATTAAATATAAAATTGTATATTCTGATTAAATTATCAGTTTTATATTTGTATTACCTTCAAATAAATTAACTTTTGAATCATAAACATTCCCATTAGTTAGTAGATTTTACACACAATCAGATGAATCAGCTCCAAAAGATAATAGAGGACTACTTGGACATGATTGACTAGCTATTGAAATCGCAGCTTCAACAGTATTTTGGTTAAAGTATTGACAATATACAAATAAACTATCAATTGATACAATGTCATCATTATAACATTTTTTCCTTAGTTTATTTAATTTTTGTTGTACTACTATTAAATTTGTACAATTTAGGAATACCATTTTCTTTCTCAGAATCATGATTTTCAATTTTTATTGTTGAGTCCGATAAGTCATTTTTATTCACATTCTTCAACTGAGTCATTTAGTTCCCTTTTGATGTTAAGACACAAAATTTCCAAATAATTTGAATATTTCTGTGAGCTCTTTCACTAAGACTTCTTTCAAAAAAATTTTTTTCTTCTAATTTTGGTTCAATTTTAATTTTTGGTTTTCTACCTCTTTTCGAAGAACCAAAAACAGGAAAAGATATCAATATTCTATCAGAGCTAATTGGTTCATGTTTTATGGAGGATGTCCTCATAACTGGGACTTGACGTATACTTGTTAAAAGAATAATATTTTTTTGCTGTAGCTATACTTGTACTATATAATCTTGCAAAAGATGCATACTCCGTAAGACTTGAATTACTTGTTTGTAATAATACACCGGTTTCTATCAACGAATCTGTGCTCTGCGTGTCACACCTTGACATACTATCATAAGACAATTGGCTACTCACTTCGAAGTACTTCCTCTTTAATGTTAGAGCAGACCTTTATAAATTAAAATTATCAAATTAAATGAAAATTGAAATTTTCGAAACCCCTTTATTATCACAAAATAAATACTGTACCTTTGCACATAGCATGATCTAAAATTTCTTTCAATTCCATCCAATCAACTTTTATATAATCACCAACAACTTTTCCAAAGAATTCTCTGACTTTTTCTTCGTTTCAATCAATTGATTCTGATTGTACCTGAAAAACGAATTTTTAGTTTTAATAATGCTACATTTCGAGTAAATAAATAATAATCAGCATTACTACCAGACACTACATATTTATCATCGGGTAAAAAGCAGATTATCCATATATCAACTGGTCAACTTCTATACTTACTTTTTCTCTCCAGACTCCAAATCTCAAATTTAAGTCAAGAAAACTGGATGCGCATTCTAGACAAATTTTAAAAATTATCTTCCAAAATAAAATATAGCTAATGAAGTTAATTAATATAAAAAAAATTGGTTATACTCACTTGATCCATCAGAATTTACAGCTACAGATACAACTCCTAATGAATGTCCAGTAAGTTTATACTTAAATTTTAGACTTCGACTTTAGTGTTCCCAAACTTTAGCAGTATCATCAACTAAAGCAATGATAACATATTCACTTATAGCGTCTTCATTTGAATGCATGGAGTTGCTGTAAAATAAGATTAACAATAAAAAAGGAGAAAAAAAAATTCTAGCGCAACAGTTTAGCGCCAGTTTTACGAATAAAAACGTTGAATTTATGCACGAAAATTATGCAGACGAGTTCACGCATATTTGGAGCCAAACGTAAACAGCGCAACAACAAACTCAACGTTAATCAAGAATTTCAGCTTGATACCGAAACCTGTTTACATACAATATTAATGCCAAGGTATCTTCGAAAAACTTACTTGTGAGCTAGATTAGCTTGATCAAGTTGTTCGCTCAGCTGTCGGACCAGAGTCGCGAACATTTTTATTAAATGTTCAATTTTTTCCCCCTGCAGCCAAGCACGTGGTAGTGTACTCATAATCTATTTTTAAAATATTTATTGTATTTAATTGAAAATTGTTTTTTTTTAATATCTATTTTTATCTTAATAATCTGAATGAATTGTAATTAATATTCATGAATAAAATTATTTACCATATTAGCTTTGGTAAGAGCATCGACTGGAGGTAAAATTCGTAATCCTGCGAGAAGATACCTGTTTAACAACGATCCCAAAGCAATATTTTTTAGTTTAAGATCTCCCAATAGACCCTGCCAACTCAAGAAATTTCGAAGTAACTTAATTGCCATGGCAAATTGACGTTGAAAAAATTGATGCTTTGTATCCATGACTCTAAAATGTACAGAATTATAATGATTAATGACAATTAAATGCAAAGGGTAGCATAAAATTATTAAAAAATTTGTACTAACTGTTTGGGAAGTATAGGCACAAAAACGTCATTCTCAATAGCCACCTTAATTTTATCAAATATGGCATTGAAAAGTGTTTCTAGCTGTTTACTGGTTTCATTTAAATTAGGATAATCTCTGATTAAACGATTAATTAGTCCGACTAGTCGAAGTGTCTGTGATGTCGACATAGGATCCCATATTTTTTCAACAATAGCTAAAAAATAGTTGAGACATTAAAATATCAATTCTATAATTTTTGAAACAATTGTGTTCGTGATAAATGTTAACATACTTGTTAATTTTGGAACAACAATTTTTTCAATAATTGATGGAATCAATCGAACGTCTGGATCACAGCATAATGATTCCTCAGACTCTTTTATATCCAAACCATATAAAATTAGGGTATTATACCATTTAGATCTTTCGAGCTCCGCACTTTCCTAAAAAAGTCATGTATAATAAATGAAGTTAAACATTTTCAAATATTAATGCATGTTAATAATTCAAATTAATTTGCTTCTGTATCGTTAATATCAAAGATTCATAATAAAATTTCGAATAGCAAATTAGAAAATCGAACATTATCATTATGACTTGAATAACTACTTACCATTATGGGATTCCACGTAACAAGTTGAAGGCGTATGATAGGTGAAATGATTTTTGGAATGCAAAGAGGAACATACGCATCGTTGTAAGATTCTAAATCAGTCAACCTCCAATCTTCGAGTTTTGATAAGATTCCTCGAATTGTACAAAAATCCTCTTCGACGTCGAAAAAAAGTTCACATCTAAATACAAACAATCAATTTACGAAAAGATCATATTAATAACAATGACAATATTGGATATTTTATTTGAGTAAATAATAAGTTTTACAACTACTATGCAAATAATAACTGATTATAATTAATAGCATCATTTTCTGATAATAATAACGTTACACGCGAAAAGATGAGCCAACAAGGAAGAATCTTTAAATTATTTTATTAATTGTATGTAATTAGTTTTTATTTAAATTAAACAAAAATTAATTACAGTTAGAAGTATGTAAAAAAAATGTGTATACCTTTAAGTTGTCGGAAAACTAGATTTTGTTGTTCAGTAACTTCGTCATCACTGGACATTCCATCCATGTGTCTGGGTAATACTGGATTAAGTTCTCGTGCTTTTCTTCTGCGAGCTCTTCTGCCTTCTCTTTCTGTAGCTCTTCTCATGCGCGCATCATCCTCTGGACCTCTTCTCAAAATTGGCCCTCCTTCATAAATAAAATCATTACGTTTTATAGATTGAAAATTTTTGTCTTTATTGATTATAAAATCAGTGTATGCGATCAAATTTTTAAGAATTTAATTTTACTTAAATTTAATTATTATATATTATTAACATGCTTTTATAAAAAAAAAGTATAATTAAAGAAATAAAATAACTGACTTGAAGCGCTTGTTACTTCATCAGCTTGATCTCTTGTATCTTGTCTTCTTCTTTCCATTAGTTCAGTTGCTCGGTCACCGTATAGTTCTACCCAACGAGACTCCAACACAGCAACCTTAGGCAGCTGGTCATAAATAAAAAAATACTGATACTAGATAATAATTGTAAATACCAAGCCTATAAAATCAAAACATGCTCTTTACCATGAGTCTTCATTGTCTATTGTGGTATCCTTCTTTTTTTCCGGGCCACTCCAAATCCAAGTCCAAATATTGTCTTCATGAGCATTTTCAGTTTTATATACCAAAGAAAACTAAAAAAGTAATTGTTTTATTACGTTATTTATTGTTAGTACACCAACTAACAATCAAACTCTGTTCCTGTTTACCATTTTCCGTACTGTACAAATAAATTTTACCAGCATGACCACCAGACACTATGTATTTGCCGTCTGGTGAATAACAAACTATCCGTATATCAACTGAACCAACTTCTATACTGTACATTTTCTCTCCAAACTTCAAATCCCATACTTTCAAACTTAAATCGAGTGTGCTCGCTAATCAGCTTCATAATTAGTACCAATTAAATCCACGAATAACAATAAATCAAGACACAATATTGTTTAGTTTTAGACAATCAATAGATGTTTCAGCTGCAAGTTTCAGTCTTTTATAATCTGAATCTGAATTTAAAATAAAATACAATATATGTTTAATAAATTAATAATAATATTTTATTTTTTGCGTACATACCTCCATTTTTCAAAGTCCACAGTTTACAGCCGTCTAAGATCATAAAAAAACCTGAATATGTTAAACCACCGTACAATGCAAGTGATGAATGGAAACTTGATCTAAAGTTTTTCACAGTTTTAAGTTCTTTATAAATCCAGCTGTTTTTGATTTTATCAGTATCGAATTTAGGTTCTAAACCTTTCGTTTTCAATGGAATTGATTCAGCTTCAATGATTGCCTCAATCGCACTTTCAGTGGCTAAAATACCACTTTTCATTGCATTATGCATACCTTTAATTTTGAGTACATTTAAAAATCTGACCAAGCAACCTCCAGGGAATTGCAATTTTGGTATAAACTGAAAAAAATGTAAGACATGATATATTTTTTTTTTATAAATATTTTTAATTACTTACATTATCTATTTTCTCTTATCTTTTTATTAATTATTAATTTCAAAATATTTATCCACAATTAAGTATACTTATAACTATAAAATTACCAACCGAACCGACTCCAATAGTCTATAGTATATCTATAGCATTAGACCTAACCTAACCAAGAAAGTAAACAGTAATCTGATTGGTTGTTGAACTCATCAACACCAACCGCTTTTTTTGAAATAAATTCGAATAATACCAGTGAACCCGTACTCACCAAAAAGAATTCTTTTTATTACAAAAAAATGTCGTCTCCAAGTGCAAGTGATTCAGATAAGGTAATATTAAATATTTAAATTAAATATTAAAATATATATATATATAATTCAATAAAATTTAAAACAATACAATGATAAATCATTTTTTCAGAGTTCAAACATAGACGAAATTGAAGATCTGCACCGCCTTCGCAAGATAATCAAGGCGCAAAAAAAAGACTTAAAAAGACTTAACAAAGAGCTACATACAATGAGTGATAAGTATATAAATTCGTTGGAAACTATACAAACTCTACAAGACAACTATGCAGAATCATTAAATAATACAGGTAAAATAATCTAAAAATCCCATTTTTTTCAAATTTTAACATTATTATTGCAAAACTTTTTTTAACAAATAATTTCAGAACAAGATGAAGTATTATCTGCAAGTACATCAGTTAACGAACACCAGGCTAACAATTGCCAACTAAATGATACAATACCACAAAGTAAGTTAATAAACTCCAAACAATCAAATCTAACAAACAATTAATAAATACATGAAATAATATCAATTTATTTACAGATTATAACAACGATCATCAAACAAAGCAAAATAATGTAAAGCGATGGAACAACTCAAAAAATAAATGGATTCCAATCCACAAGCAACGCAGACAACAGCAACAATTGATGACAGCACACATGCAATTTTTAAAAGCCACAAAGCAAAACAATTATTACAATAAGAATCGTTACAATAAGAATCGTTACGAGTCCTGCGATGAAAGCAAAACCCAAAATTACATACAAGAGGAATCCAAAACAAAGAATATAGAAACTACTTCCACAATCCAATCCCATAATCAAAACAATCTGTCTACAAACCCCAATATTTTCACAGCACCGGCTTATTCTCATCCACAATCACATGCATATCCTTTAAATCCCAATTTTATCCAATCAACTATTTACACTCGATACACACCCCCCCCCCCCAACTAAAGATATAGAAATGAAAACTCCAAAATAATAATTTTAACACAAACTAATTACTGTTTATTTTTGTTTTTTATAACAGATCTAATTTTTAATTTTTCTTAGCACAACAAATTTTAATAATACACGTATAAATTACAAATTACTACTTAAATAATAATAATCAAATTGTATAATAATCAAAAAATACTAAATTATATGAATAATTTCTTTATGTAATCTTAGTATACGCATAAAAGTTATGCGACAGTTACTTTTTGTATAAAACAATTTCATGTAATGAGCAAAGAGCTTGGAACTAGATCAAGGTCGATCAAACGATTTTCAGCATTTAAGTCACATCTTGGTGAAGTTGTATCTGAATAGAATAAATATTCTTATTCAATAATTTAATTAATAAAATATTAGATTTAATTTCAATAATGAATTAGTTTCTTACAGAGTGAAAAATCAGCCTCTAAATGTTCAAGATAACTTTTAACAGAATCTTTGACAACTTTTATCGTCTCAGTTGAATTAAAAAGACCCTGTAGCACAAGGACATTTGGAAATTGAATGCGAATGACAACTTTCTAATATTTGTACAAGCGGTTCAATTTTCATTTACCTTTTTCCAATTCTCTCAAGACTGAAGTTAGAAGAGGAGAATCTTGAAGTTTTGACTGCATTTTTTTAGCATCACGAAGAAAAGCTTTTGCATCATTTATCGTTAATTCAAAAAAATTGTCAGGGATGTCATCTTAATATACACATTGAATCAAATAGCTATAGTTCTAATAACTTCTCATTTATCAAATACTTTACAAAATAATGGGTCTCCTTGTAAGGTCCATCCATAAATGATTCAGTTTTTTAAATGATCTATTATACAATCCTTTTGATCTTCTAAATGAAGCAAAGGCTGACAAAACATTTGAAGCATGCTGAAAATAGAAAATTATGTTTGTAAATAATAAAGATTTGATTATATATTTGACATAAAAATTCAAACAAATTACCGTTGAAAAACACTTCCAAAACATTTTATTATTATAACATTGGTTAGGATTCCTAAAGAAATCTTGTAGAGCCCAAAATTTTCTGTATAGATTATAATCAATTGAAATTTTAATATCAGACTTTACTCCATCAATATCCATTTGTTGAATGACCTCTTCTTCTGACTTCTCTGATCCAAATTCAGTAACATTTTCTAAATTAAATTCACATACAATATTAAGTCCTGATCTTTCAGAGAATGGAAAGAACTTTACTAAGAACAGCAAAATTCTACCACAAAAGACAATCTGTTGGCAACGGAAAAGTCTTCTAAAAAGATCATTACACATTCATAGTAAATTATTCTTACACGCTCCAAAAAATAAGTCTTCTTTCCAAGTAGAAACATTATTTTCTACATATGTAAACAAATCTTCACAAAGATTTAATGTTAGTGCATCAAATATATCACTAAGCAGCGTAACAGGCATACTCGTTGTTACCAAATCTTTGCGACATAATTCTATACAAAATTTGATATAAGATTCCAATGTTCTTGTATTATTAGTTGTATTATTTGACAATATTGTGACTAAGGTATCTCGCAGAGCTTAATTAATGGCAGGTCTTCTATCTTTATCATTGACACACTATTCAACAGTTTTCTTGTGAAATGTTACTATGTCTGAATTCTTTAGGTACTGCTATACATATTTCTATAAAAAAAATGAAGTTTTATAAAAAATGATAGAAATAAAGAATATTTTGTTTGCTTCGACTGTACCTATGTAACATAATAGAACCATCTTCAAATCCTACAACCATTAAGGTTAAACTTGAGTGGACACATAAAGCACTCGCCGGAACTGCTCTGTAACTGGGTATGGCTCTACTTATGCGAACACAAGTTGGATATCCCTGTTTATCTTTTTTAGCCAAATTCCATACCTTGATTGTTGGATTACAACCAGGTTCATCTTCCTAAAAATTTTTGATAAATGAATAAAAATATAACTTTTTTTAACATAATGTGTAAAGAAAATACAGAATACTTTACGCCTATGGTAAAAAAAAATGTAGAGTTCTGAACTTGCTGTGCAACAGTGAAGGTGATTTCGTAGACTCTAAATGTTACTATTTCATACTGTCTATTTACTAAATAAACATTGCCAATGTTATTTCCAAATACTAAATATCCATTACAACTTGTTCCTGCAGTAACACGAGCTTCTTACAAATACAAAGTAAAGAATGAAAAATTGACAAAACAAGATAATATCAATGAGATGAGTAAAGTGAAAATTTACCCCGAGAGCTTTAGCTATTTTTCCGGAATCGACATCCTTTTTGAGATCGAAACAAGCTCTTCCATAAAAAGCTTTCCTATTTACAGAGTTGGCTCTGTTACATATATTGCACCCTTGAAACCTGTTCCTTCTGTTATGAAGGGCAGAATTAATATACATGTATAATTTGATATTAATTTAACATCTATCTCTGCAAAATCTATAATTTTCTCTAAAGGAAAACAAAACTCTGGAATTGAGTCAACAAAAACTCTTCCACAACATTCTTTGAATTCCTAAAAAAATTAAAATAGTGCTGTAAGTGGATAGAATCCCTACCAATAAACGTAATGAAGATAACCTCTAACCCATGCTTTTAACAACCTCTGGAGTCTTTCATTTTCTACATCGGATGATAAAATTTCACTATACTGATGACACCTTAGAACGTCCACTTCAATTTGTCTATCAATATGTGTGGGTACTTCTTTGTCAATCATATATCATTTTTAAATATAACGTGTAACACCCAGTAAAGCTGACCATACAGCACCTCTTACTGATAGTGAAATATCTTTATGAAGATCTCTAATTATTGCATCTCTCATTATTAGATAGATCTAAAAGTTTAATGTGGTGCAATATAAAATACAATTAAGAAAATACATTAATATTATCAACTATTTTTAAATCAATTACCTAAAAAATCCATTGCTCAAAAATACATCAATAATCATAGCATTCCACTGACACTCCACAAAGTTTGGTAAAAAATAAGCAAAAACTATTACTATTTCTTTCCACATAACACTTATGAACCACAAAATATCTAAATGACATAAGAGAATATAAATCTTCTTGACTATAATGTCAAAATCTATCCACACAAATATCTGATGCACAGTTTCATAATTTTGAAATGACGCCAAACTGCTGAATATAATCATAAGAATGATATATTAGGAAACGTTAAAATAAAAATTATCCATAAAAAAAAGACAATGCTCAATAGACCTACATTCAAATTATCCTCAACATTGAACATATTCCTGTAAGAAAGTTTTATTTTTCTAAACGTTTTAAGTGTTATTTCTAATAATTTTGTACTTTGCATACTCTTCCATATGCAATTATTGCCTATTGTTTCAATATATCAATCTCCTTCCCATTGCCATGCCATAGATGGTAATACATAAACAAACATAGAAGACATTACGTTCCAATAAAGCATTCCCGCCTTGCGATCTTGCCTAATAACCTCTACAGCAGCCGACGCCGACAAAGTTTCGTGAATACATCTCTAGAGAAAAATACGTATAGGACTATGTACACTGTACAGCTATTTCAATAGCAAGGCAGTCCGATTTGAAACCACATCTGCATTAAAATCACTTCAAAATAAAAACATAACTTTTATTTTGACCAAATCTTAAAATTAACTTTAAAAAAATCCGAAAATCAAATAGCTATCTTACTATGTCTAAATATATTATATATGTGTATATATTGTATGTATACTTATATAACACATCACGAATTTTGCTCACGCTTATATATACTTTGAAACATAAGACTATAAATATAGATATACCAGGTAGCAGACTAAAATCTCCCTTTGTCCATTTTGCATCTGAACTTGAAAGCTTGCACACGCAAACGTAAACAAAAAAGTGCAATTTTCGAGTCAACGCAATTTATTGTTAAATTTAGTGCAATTATTTAATGCAATTATTTAGTGTAAATATTATTTAATATAAACAAGAAAGGAAAAAAAGAAGGGATCAAGGAAAAAAAAGAAAGGGAACAAAGGAAGAAAAAAGGAAAGAAAAAAGGTAAAAAACATCGATGTTGCGTACCATTAAAACTTGATAAATGTATATTGTACAATACTATTTAGACAAAACTCTTTCCTATTAACATTGAAACACCCCCGACTCTGCACAACGGGACATGAAAATGAGCGGGGTCCGAATATAAATAAACAATTGAATTTAATAAATAATTGAAAGAGTGTGGTCCGGGATACCAAGCGAATGAAGTTATCTATCTCGCGAATTAAACAAAAATTATTGAAAATAATATATAAAGTTACTTCTATGTGCAATGACCTATTGCATTGCACATATCCAACAACAAAAGATTTTTGATCGTGACACACTGCACGACGCTTCTCTATACCTTCGACGACACAATGCATCTTAGGTTAGACGAAGACTTTTAATTTTGCGTCTTATTCTTAATCCTCTCGTTCTGGAGATCGATTCCTTACTAAAACGCAATACCTAGTAAGGATTAACCGAGCTGTAAAATTAATAAATTGCTTTTTGTATTAAATATTTCTGTTCCTCTCAAGATCATGCATTAGACTTTGCCCCAGCGCATCAACTTTGCCCCAAGCATAGCTACAGATATACTGACTGTAGGATTGGATCATTTTACCCCGCTTTTCTGTGTTACACCGTGTTTTCACATATCACGGTACTTCTTTTTAGTTTATATCGTTGTTTTTGATGTTTATAATCATAGTTTTTTAGTCAAGGACGATTATTCAAGCATTTATGCGTTTATTTTATTAAAAAAGATTAAACATTAAATTAATACATGCAGAGTAGAATCCGTTGACGTTGCAACATTATATATGCATACATATTATGTAACCCTTTTTCGTTGAATTATTAACGTATTATTTATAAGTAAATTCCTTAAGTAAACAATTGATAATGTATCCCGTAAAAAATTTTAAGCATATGATTATGCGTGGTGATGGGAATTGTTTATTTCGAGCTATGAGTTATGCTATATATAAAACAGACATACACCACGAATTGATTAGGTTAGAAATAGTTAAATATGTTGAGCGTAATTGGGAAGATGAAAAAATTTCGGTACAAAATGTTCACGAAATCACAAACAGTTCACAATATCGTCAATTTATGTCCATTTCAAAGGGAAATAGAGTAACATACGGCACAGAGTACGAAATTATTATATTTTCTAAAATCTTCTCAAAATCATTTAAAATTTTACGACCTTGTAATTCAAATAAAGAGCATTACTACCTTCTGATGGAACATAATCCATACAACAATAACAACGAACAACCAATTTACTTTCTTTTTACGGGCAATTCCGAAAACAGAAGTGGACATTATGATTTATTATTGATAACTATAGAATCACTAAGTCAAACAAACTCAGTTAATAAAATCGAAATGCTATACAGAAAAACAATTAATATACAAAATTCTAATAGCATTATATCAAATCTTTCCAACTTGAGCTTAAATGATGAAAATCAATCCAATATAAATTATAATATTGAACAGTTTAGTCGCATAAATGTATATAATGATAAAAATAACTTATTTCGAGCAATGAGTTGCTCTCTTTATCAAAGTGACATACACCACGAATCTATTAGATTTAATATAGCTAAATACGTGTATAATAATTGGGAAAACGAGCAAATGTCAGTTCTTAAAGTACATAATATAAATAATAAAAATTCCTATTACACATATATGTCAAGTTCAAGCCAAAATACACAACAAGGAACAGAATACGAAACACTTATATTCTCAAAAATTTTTTCTAAATCTGTCAAAATTCTATGAATAAATCCGACGTGTGAAACTCATTATGAAATTATATTTCAATGCAACTTTAGCAAAAATAATGAAAAGTCAATATACTTTCTTTACACTTCCAATTCGACCAATCACATCGATGAACATTACGACTTATTAATAAACTCAAAATATTCACAATCTCTCATTGAATCAAATCTTTATTTTTATTCTTACACATTAAGTTCACATAAATCAAATACAATTTCAAAACCATTAAATGATTCAGCAAAAACGAAAAAAACACAACATACAAAACTTCCACACAAAAAGAAAAAAACCATATATTCCATAAAAAAAAACAAACAACAAAAGTTACGCAGAAGGAATATAAAACGCATTGGTAAGAACTATACAACTACAAAAAAAACAATTAGTAAAAATAATGAAAACACAACATTCAAAAAAACATTTGACACAAACAATAATGTTAAAGAAATCAATAAAAATGTCCAGACAAATAATAAAAAACGTAAATTGCGAAGTAATCATGAAGTAAAAAATGGTTAAAACCCTTAATAGCCAAAAATGAACCTACATCCAATTCAAAATATTGCAAGAAATTAAAATTAAATCTTTCTCATACTAATATTTGCATAACCAAATCAACACTTCTACAAACCTTCAACAAAACAAAGATTCTGAATTTTACACAAAAAAAGAAAATACATACATTCCACGAAAAAAACGAAAACACAATAGACTTGCAGTTAAAAAATATAGAAATATTAAGTCCAATGATAAATTACAATGACATAAAATAAATTTTATAAAAGTAATGAACATAAAAAAACAAAAACAACAGCATCCAAACTTGATAAACAACATGCATACATAAAATTAACCAGAAAACAACAAAATATATGTAAAACACAACAAACAAATACAAAATTAGTAGAAACTTTATTAACAATTAATGATAGCAATAGTATAAAAAATCAACACGATTTATTTAATCTACAAAATCGACCCAACTTTGTCAAAAAACTTGAAAATTTTTTTAAAGTAATACAAGAAGGACCAACCTGGATTTGTTCGTGTTGTGGTGGTCTCTTCTTCAAAAAATCTGTTGCACGTTACACAAACAAATCAATTCTAAATCATAAAAATCTTATATCAAATTGGAATGAAATGTGCAAAATTAAAACTAATGATCAAATTATATTATGTCACACTTGCAAAAACGGTATTTTTAACAATCGAATACCTAAATTAGCTTTAATTAATGGATTAGAATTTCCTGAAATTCCACTACCATTAAAAAATTTAACTCCTTTAGAGGAAAGATTAATATCACCACGATTGCCATTTATGCAAATCCGTCACCTCGGAATCGATAAACAATTCGGTCTTCGAGGTAATTGTGTAAATGTACCCACAGACGTCGATAGTAATGTTTCCATTCTCCCACGGGCAATCAATGACATTCAAACCGTCCAAATAAAATTAATGCGAAGAATCAGGGATAAAAATCCATACTGTTTTGAAACAATTAGACCAAACAAAGTATATATTGCAGCACAATACCTAACTAATCAACCACTATATCAATTGCATAATATCACACTTTCCCACGATTGGTTAGAATCACAAAATAACAATAAAAACGACACTCACTGATACTAATGAAAACAATAATAATATTATTATCAAAGCTAACACAAACATCGCTACTGATATTGATGACTGGGACGAAACAATAAATGACGAACCTATAAATCCAATAAACGAAGAAACTTTGTTACTTGAAGAATTTACAGCTATTAAATTTGCTCCAGGGGAAAATAAACGTCCAATGTCTTTATTAATGGATGACGATTTAGAAGAACTCGCATTCCCAACAATTTACTGTGGCCAACGACGAACATTAAGTACTAAAATCAGTTTAGTGCAAATCGCGAAATCAGAAGCACGTATGTATGATAGGCGATGTGCAGATAATATTCCTAAACTCATGCTAAGCCATTGCAAGACTCGTTTACAAAAATTAATCTCTAATATTCAAATAAGTTTAAGAAAAAAACGTTCTACTGCAAATGTTACAGTTAATGATGCATTAAATAATACAATATTAGAACGACTAATTCAACAAAACGACGGCTTTCGAATTTTACAAGTAGATCGTTCAAGCCCAGCTTATTGGGAACAAAATAAAAAAAACGTTTTCAGTATTATGCGCCAACGTGGTCTACCACACATATTTTTAACTGTTTCAGCAGCAGAAATGAAATGGCCAGAACTTATTATAATGTTGAATAAAATTATAAATAAAACTGACATAAGCATGGAAAAATGTGAAAAACTATCTTGGCAAGAAAAAATAAAACTTATACAAAGCGATCCAATTACTTGTGCACGATACTATAATTACCGTATTCAAGAACTATTTAAACTTTTAAAATTTGAAAACGGAATTTTTGAACAACACAATGTAGTAGAATATTATTATAGAATAGAATTTCAGCATAGAGGTAGTCCACATGTGCACAGCATGTTATGGTTAAACAACGCTCCCCACTTTCATAGTCAAAATCCAAATTCGATTAAAGAATGCGAAAAATTCATAGACAAATTTATTAGTTGTAAAAATGATTCTGAAATGTCAAAATTAATAAGTTACCAAGTACACAAACATAACAATACATGCAAAAATAAATCTTTTGGTTCAGAAATTAATTATTGTAGATTTGGATTTCCTCAATTGCCAATGACAACAACAAAAATACTTTTACCAAAAAGCACACAAAAATTAAACAATGAGCAGAAAAAACAAATAAATTTAAAATGGACCTTTATTAAACATACTACTGACTTAATAGCCAAAAAGCATAAAAATACAAGTCATATAAAATCAATTAACGATTTTTTTATGCATATTAAAATGGATGAAAATGAATATGTTCAATTAATAGAATATAACCTTAAACGACCTACTATATATTTACAACGAAATGTTCACGAATTAAGAATTAACGCTTACAATAAAATAATTTTAGGTACAATGAAATGTAACATGGATATACAATTTATATTAGATCCTTATGCTTGTATTTGTTATATTATAAATTACATAGGAAAAAGTCAACGCGGACTATCAAAATTATTAAAAGATGCAGCAAATGAAGTGAAAAATGGCAATTATCCTTTACAACAACAATTACGCACTATCGTTAACGTATTTGTTAATAAAACTGAAGTTTCAGCTCAAGAAATTGCCTACCATTTACTAGGCATGCCTCTATCAGTCTCTTCCACACAATGCACATACATAAATACTTCTCCTACTAATGAAAGATGCCATATATTGAAATCAAAGATAGAACTTCAAAGACTCTTAACAATCAATCCAAATTCTACCGACATAACAGAAGCAGGTATTGTAGAACATTATATGAACAGGCCTGATGAAATGGAAACCTGGTGTCTTGATGATTTTGCTTCAAAATGCCAATATTCCAAAACATCAAGGAAAAATAATACAAATAATGAAATTTATGACATTGACGATGATGATACGGAAATACCTGAACAAACAGTTGAAAAAAGTAAATTATTAAAATTAAAAAATAACGACGGTTACGTTTATATACGAAAATCTTTCAAAATTATAAGATACAGAAATTATAATGTTTTGCAAGATGAAATTAATTTTTACAGAGAACAATTAATGTTATTTAGTCATTGGAGAAATGAAAACGATATAACTAACGATGAAACATTGCCCATGATCAATTTGTATACACAAAAAGTTAATGAAATTAAAACCAATAGAATCAAGTATATTTTTACAGATACAATAGAACAAGAAATTAGTGATGCTCTGCAAGATGTGCAAAATGACTTAAATAATAATGATAATAATGATAATAATAATAATAAAAATCAAAAATCAAATCGAGTTGAAGGCTTGGCCATCTACGAAATCGAAGAAGCAGAAGTTGATATCGGTATTGAAATGCTTAATAACTTCAATACCACCGAAATTGTACAAAATATAAATTTACCACATCAAATTTCAAACGACGAATATTATGCATTAATTAGACAACTAAACGATAAACAATATAGATATCATCATGATTTTGTATATAATTTGAGAAATAATCCTGACAAGAAAATCTATCATTTTATAAATGGAGGTGCCGGAGTTGGTAAAAGCAAATTGATAGAAGCATTAACACAGACAGTAATAAGACATTACAATTCAATTCCTGGAAACAATCCCAACGATATTAGTGTACTTTTATGTGCTTACACCGGTAAAGCTGCTTTCAACATTAAAGGAATTACATTACATTCAACTTTTCATTTACCCGTAAATAACGATGTAATGACTCCCTTACCACCTGAAACACTCAATACTATAAGTACAAAATTATTAAAAGTAAAATATTTGATAATTGATGAAATATCAATGGTAGGGCGCAGAGTATTCAATCAAATAAATAAACGGCTTCAAGAAATATTTCATTCTCAAGAAAATTTTGGGGGAATATCAATAATTGCATTAGGTGATTTCAATCAATTGCAACCTGTAATGGATGGTTGGATATTCGACATTGATAAACGCGATCCATTATCAATTTTGAGTGGCCCTTACCTATGGAGACTGTTTTCAATATATGAATTAAATGAAATAATGCGTCAAAAAGACGACCATACATTTGCAACAGCCCTCAATAATTTAGCTAACGAAACTTTAAATGATTCAACAAATAATCTATTTAAATCAAGAGAAATTCAAAAACTTATTCAAAATCAATGCTATCCTCCACAAGATTCAATTCATTTATTCCAAACTAATAAAGAAAAAGACGAATATAATAAAATATCTTTAGAAAACTTAAACACGGAAAGTCATATTATAAAAGCAATTGATGCATGCGTAGGAAACGCCCCAGAAAAAACCAAAGCTAATTTATTAAAAAATATTAAAAAGTTACCTCCACAAAAGACACAAAATTTACAATATGAAATTCTTGCCAAAATAAATGCTAGATACATGTTAACTGTAAATGTTAACGTTGAAGACGGACTTACAAATGGCGCTTGTGGTCGTCTTAAACACTTTACATGGGGAAAAAACAAAAACAACGAAAAACATATTTTGAGAATTTACATTGAATTTGAAGACACGGACGTTGGCAAAAAAACGAGAAATCCATGGCTAAATTATATGAAAAAACACAATATTAGTTTAAATTGTACACCTATTGATCGCCAAACAAGAGTTATAGCAATGAGACAAAATAGTATATATAAAATTTTAAGAAAACAAATACCAATCACTCCTGCAGAAGGAATAACAATACACAAATCTCAAGGCAGCACATTTCAAAATATTGTTGTACACTCAGGTAATCGTCGCATGTGTAACAGATTAATTTATGTTGCCTTTAGTAGAGTAACTTCTCTCAATGGTTTATTCATTGAAGGACAATACGCTCCTCCAAATACAAAACATAATGATATTGCAAAACTAGAAATTCAACGATTAAGAAATGAAAATCCAATTAAATTTTCTCTCAAATTTCCACAAGATTTCAAAACAATTGATAATATAACCATCATTTTTCAAAATGTTAGATCTCTCCACAAGCACTTGATAGATATTTCAAAAGACAGAGGATTTATTAATAATGATATTTTAATTTTCGTTGAAACATGGACATTACAAAATGATCCACTATTTCTTGAATCGTATGTTCTAATAGCCAATAGAGATTGTGGAAATAATACTAGGAAACTCTTCGGATACGCAATATTTGTTAAAATAAACACATTAGCCAATAATTACATTAAAATATTTTATGATAAATGTTTTGAACAACGCATAAATGTTGCTGGAATTTTCATAAATAATACAGTTGTAATATTCCTTTATAACAAGACTAATGCCCCATTCGATAAGTTAAAATTTATGATTCTCGAAGCACTTGAAGCAGCGAAAAATCATAATGAATCTCACAGCAACATAATTATTATTGGCGATTTCAATATTAATTTACAAGATACACAAAATTCCAAAGTGAAACAACTAAATGAATTGTTATCAGAATTAAAATTTATACATGTAACTCCTCAAAATCATTCTTCTACAATATACAATACACAAATTGATTACTGCTTTTCATTATTAAATAATATACAAGCAAATTATTATTAAACTATATTCAGTGATCATAAAGCTATATGGTTACAATTATAAAAACATAATTATTAACTTTTTTTATGCTCATGAATTATCAAATGTTGTAAAATTACATGTAAATTGGTGTAAACAACTATTATGAAATGCGATTGCATAATAAAGCTATATGATTCTATTATAAAAATACATGACTTTTTTTATAATCATGAATCGAATATACAGAGATAATGCATGTGAGTACAAAATTAAAACATTCAATTAATGTAAATTATTTTCTTTTATATACTAATGAACATCTTTTTATCCATAATAATAAACAGACATATTTTTTTAAAATTATTTACACAAGCATGAATGATATAATGAATAAACTAAATTTGTACTTACAAATAAGCCGTACTATCAAAATAATGAGACGAGTCCGTTTATAATTTAAAAAAAATGCATAAAATTAAGAAAACGGAAGATGCAACAAAATACTAATCTAAAATATAAATTAATGAATTATTAAATTCATTAATTATTAATTGTTTTATTATTCCTTTATTTTTTTCTATTTAATTATGTAATAAAGTTATATTACTTAAATAAAGTCAAATCACATAATGATTAAATATTATGTTTTAAATAAGTATTTTGTATAAGTCGTACTATCACTAAAAAATACTTTTTTTTAAAATATAGCTTACACATTTTTTCTGTTACAATGCCAATATCCTAAACGGATTTTGGGCATTGTCACCTAGAATAGGTGAGTGGGTCCCTATCACCACTACACAGCGCGTCCTCAGGTTGCGGATAGAGGAACGGCCCTTAAAATATGGGTTAGCTGTGAATAAATTGAATAAGCAGCCGCGGACAGACGATTGGGGTAATGTCATATATGATTAAGCCATATTGACATTCAAACATGTATAAATATGTATTTATTAAAATAAATAAAATATACAAATACGTAAACAATATATAGCATTATATCATATATTATTTTCCCTACATCCTATCTTCATCCGTCCTTTAAGAATTCTTTAAAAAACTACAGCTTTTAGAAATACATAAGATCAAGCCGAAATTTATTCTGTCATATTAAAAAAAATACAATTCTAAACTATACACGTTAGAGATAGCTGAAATTTAACTACAATTTATAATTACATAACGGTATAAATTATTTTATAACATCTACTCAGCCTAAATCTGCTGTAAAACCATCTGTGACATAAATAATCAATTATTATATTAAATTATTAGATTTAACCCCAAATTTTGCCATATGGCACTCATTTCATAATACAATAATGTATTACTCAATTATACCATATTCTTAAAGTTTCCAATCTTCTATAACACTGTACAATTTACGGTAATACTTACGTCATACTTCTTCAAACTGTAAATAATCTATTTTCACAATAATATTTCTTTCTTTTTTTTTTAATGGTTCTATTTGAATTAATCTTATAAATTTGCAAAAATATAAGCGTGGATAGACCAAGAGTACGAAACGTAGGACGACCAGGTGAGCGCGAAGCGCGAACGTAGAGGGATCAGGTGAGCGCGAAGCGCGAACAGTGGGCGAGCGCGAAGCGCGAGCGTCGGTCGTGCTTTAAATGCAAGACGCGAAGCGAAACGCGCTTCGCGCGTTTCGTTTCGCGTTTTGCATGCCTTGCATCGCGGAGCGATGCAAGGCGGGGCAAGCCACGGAGGTCTTTCGGCCCGCAGGGCCGAAAACCGACTGTGGCGCGCTAGTTTAATTATATAAAATCCTACAATATTTTAATCTAATTTATTACCTACATCCTTGTTAGAAGAATTGTTTATAAGAAAAGCCGGAAGAACTCATTTGACATGGATTAGGAGGTTATGCGACATACATCATTGGTGAATATTGTAAATGAAAACAAAAAGGTTCCTGTGTTTAAATTTTAAAAACCAAAAAATATAATATTTTCCATCTGTCTCACTGTAGTTTTCATAAATATTTATAACAAACTAGACATAGCTGAAACAATTATCAAGTTTAAACCAACAAAAAGAAGGTTCCAGTGACGAAGTGAAATTAGTGAAGTGAAAAAATATGTTAAGACATCTCACAAACATGACTAATAGGCTAGAATTAGATAAGTATTTCGTTTTACTTTTTTATAGATCGCACATAATATACTGAAAGATTTTGTGAACTGATTCTCTGTTAAAATGTTCTCTTTTATTTTTCAGGTTTTATTGGAAGGTTATACAAGGAAAGAATTTTCTTGTGATGTGACAAGCTAATCGTTTAAGTATAGAATAAAGTTTTTACAGAATTTGCAGTCGATGTTTTGCTATTTCTATTGGGAGGTTACGCAACTGTCACATTATAAAGGGAAGGAATTCCTGTGAGAAGCTAGTGATCTGAAAAATGTTTTTTCAGGATTTATAATTATTACATAAGTTTAGAAGACAAGTGGTTTAGAAGTTTTTCCTAATTTTCAGAGAGCAAGTACACTCAGTTTCCATACGTGACGAGACTTTTCCCAAGGGAAAAGCATGTTTTGTTTTGTATAAGGTAATGAGAACTAGTAAGTTGTCGAGTCAGTCACTCAGAGGGATAGTATATGAATTTTGAAGTTGATACGGCCGAGTAAAAATTGAATTTTTTAAGTTTGAAATTTCTAATTTCTGTTTATCTCAATACTACTCAACTGTACCATCTTAAAAGTTCTTATACTATCCCTCTAAGCTGTGGGCTTAACAACTACTTGTATGGTCTTTTTGCTTTTTAGAAAGCAGAACATGCATTTCCCTTGAGAAAAGAGACGCTCAACCCATATTCTGGAAACGAACTGTATTTTGGGCACTCAGAAAATTGAAAATAACTAAGTTTTCATTAAACATATCAATCAGAGGAAATCATGAGAAATTTGAAGTTTACTATATAGACCAATTTCAAAATAATTATCATATAAGGCATTCAAAATTGAACAGCTCAAAATTTGTCTAAACAATTAACTTTAGCGGTTACGACAGTGTTAAAACCTGAAAAAAAGAAAAATTGTTAGTGTTGTAAAAAATTAATAGATATGTAGTTGCTCTAAAAACTATATTTTTGCTATCAAATACAAGTATTATACATCACTTTTATGCATAAATAATATGCATAAAGTGAGTGTAACATTTAAAAGCAATTAAAGGTATTTGCTTACCAAAAATCATGATTTTCATCTCTTTTGATGTATCAAAGTGCCAAATCTTCCTTGTGAGTCTGATCTCAGACTAAGTGGAACAGATTCCTAAAAAACACAAAATTAATATAATTAATTAAACATATATTGACAATATTAGTAATTATAGTGAATGTTACATATGTAAACATACGTAACATTCACTTTGAACTTATCTTTGCCAATTCTGCTCCACTCAGTTTGTGACCATACTCATAAGGAAGGTTCTCCACTTCAGTTCGTCAGAATTGATGGTACGGTTCCTTCAGGCATTTAAAGTTTATAATGTAAATTGTACAAATGAACTCAGCTATACTTACAAAAACTAGCAGGCATACCTTGCTTTACTTTTGGTAATCAAATATACATACAATAAAGTATATTTGGTGGTACGTGCATATCGTACTATGTGATAATAGTATTTAGAAGCTGAAAATAAAATAAAATTTTTCGTTACCTATTCATAATCAAGTTATCCTTATAAATTACAGTTACATGCAATACTTACTATTATTAAATACACTACAAGTTTTTGAAGAGCATGCAAAATAGTGCTCCAGATATTTAACCCATTAAGTCCCAAAAGCACAAAATTTTAACGTTGAATTTGACCGCGGATCATTTTAAAATAAACGAGGGACTTTCAACTCAAGGCACATATACTTATATTTTTGAGATCGCTCTTTCGATTGGCGGTGTCGAAAATTCCGAAAAATAATGTTTAACCTATTATTTTTCAACAAATATAAAAAAAATGCACTTTTTGGACTAGGATTTTTTTTTCAAACCCAATTTCAACAATGTTCCGAATGTCTAGGCAACTTCTAATACAGATAAAAGGTGTTTCCGATACTTGCACTTCAAAAATATGCAGCGAAACATTTCGATATATAGCGTTATCCAATTCAAAATGGCGCCCGAACGCCAAAATTTTGTTTTAAATTTCACAGATTTTTTTCTCGAAAACTATAGACTTTTATAAAAATTTCCTAAGAATAAAAATGTCTTAGATTTAGTTAAAGAATATACTCAATTTTTTTCAGATTGATCCTGTACGATTTTTGATTTTTCAAAAAGTCAAAAAATCGAAATTTCGAAAAACGTCCTTAAAAAATCTGAAAAAAATTGAGATCATTCTTTGATGAATTCTAAAACATTTTTGTTCTTTCCAAAATTTTATAAAAGTTTATAGTTTTTGAGATAAAATTCTGCAAAAAATTTTTGTATGAACAAAAATGTTTTAGAATTCATCAAAGAATGATCTCAATTTTTTTCAGATTTTTTAAGGACGTTTTTCGAAATTTCGATTTTTTGACTTTTTGAAAAATCGAAAATCGTACAGGATCAATCTGAAAAAATTTGAGTATATTCTTTAACTAAATCTAAGACATTTTTATTCTTAGGAAATTTTTATAAAAGTCTATAATTTTCGAGAAAAAAATCTGTGAAATTTAAAACAAAATTTTGGCGTTCGGACGCCATTTTGAATTGGATAACGCTATATATCGAAATGTTTCGCTGCATATTTTTGAAGTGCAAGTATCGGGAACACCTTTTATCTGTATTAGAAGTTGCCTAGACATTCGGAACATTGTTGAAATTGGGTTTGAAAAAAAAATCGTAGTCCAAAAAGTGCATTTTTTTTTATATTTGTTGAAAAATAATAGGTTAAACATTATTTTTCGGAATTTTCGACACCTCCAATCGAAAGAGCGATCTCAAAATCATAAGTATATGTGCCTTGAGTTCAATATCCCTCATTTATTTTAAAATGATCCGCGGTCAAAGTCAACGTTAAAATTTTGTGCGTTTGGGACTTAAGGGTTTAATACAAACTCCCATCTTACTGGCGTGAACCCGTATATCTAAAACTAAAAAATAAACCAACAAAGAAAAAGCTCATTATGGACACAATTATTACTAATTAATTTCCAATACTTATCTGAATAATTTTTGTACTCTGCAGAAGTGTCTTCCACTTTTACAACACCACTGAGGTTATAAGCATTGTTACAGCAGCTAGCAGACTAACTGCACTGATCTAGTGTTTTAGATCTCTCTTCCTCCCTGGTTTTGGATGAAAAACAGCTATTTGGCTGTTTTCAGCTGCTTTACATAAAATTCTACTATACCAATCAAACAGTAATCTTCATTCTCGACCGGACGCTGTGAGGCACAACCTGTTCGAGTGGCAAATTCAAATTTTTTGAATGTCTTTACTTTAACAGATTGAGTTTAGTAACATAAAATCACACATAGAAAAATTAATTTTACGTAATTTATTTATTTTACGGAAATAAAAATCATCTCTTGAGAAAAAAACGGTTTGTAAAACGGCTTTTAAATCATATTTTCAGTAAGATTTCTCATGAAATTACTCTGTAAAAAGTGTGTTAGAACAATCCTTTCCACAAGTTTGGCCTAATTAAAATATTTAAAAATCACGATTTTTCAAAAATTTACTTGAAACCGATTTATCAGTTTTTGGTCCATATCTTCAAGGCAAATTTTTTTAGCAAAAAATGGCTTTCAGGACCATATTCTACGGACTATTAACTGTGAAAAAAGTGAATAAAAAATGGATATTTTCAAAATTTTAACACTGTCATAACCCCTTAATGAAAAAATAGTTTTTTTCAATTTTCAGAGGGTCCAGAGTACAGGCAGTTTCCAGAATGTGGGTTGAGCGTCTCTTTTCCCAATGGAAATGTATGTTGTGCTTTCTAAAAGGATCAGGACTGAGATAATCAGAGATTAGAAATTTCAAAATTCAATAATTCAAAACTACTGAGCCGCATCAACTTAAAAATTCTTATATTATCCCTCTAACTGACTGGCTTAACAACTTATATTATCTATTATAACGGTTGCATAGTACATGCACGTTATCGCCTCTCCGGGCGTATGCAATATACCATGTACTAATATTATTTATGTTCTAGCTACCACTAGCGGACACTAGCACACGAGAGAGACAGAGAGAGAGAGAGCGAGAGAGCGCCTTATAGTAAGCCGATGTTAAGAGAGAGAGCGCGCGTTCATTAGAAGAGCCACTCCGAGAAAAAGGAATAAAAACTTATACCCGGTGGTGTTCACAGGTATGAGCAGTATCGCCAGGCAGCCAGTGAGAGCGAGAAAGAAAGAGAGAGTGAAAACCACGGGCAGCGCCGCGCGAACAAGCGAGAGACAATGAGCCGCACGCAGCGCCGCACGAGAGCGAGCGAGAGAGAAGAAGAAGCGGCAACAGCTGAAGCAGCCACGAGGCGTATGCGCGCAAGCGGCCGTCGCCATGTTGGCGAGCGCGGAAGAGAATGCGTGTGTGATAGAGACAGATAATGTACGAGAGAGAAAGAGAATGAGAATGCGAACCAATGATTGGAGGCAAGCGACGTGCCTCGAGTGTTAATGGCAATAGGTGGAGGGCTGCGGCTTCGTCCACAGTAGACATGCGTGCGAGAAGGATAAACCATGTAAAAGAAAAATGTACGAGTGCAGCCAGACGTAGGAAAATACGAGAGTAACAGCCAGACAGAGTAAATAAGTTAATTTGAATTTCGCCCGCGGGCGAACTAATTGTTAAGAGGGCGATAAGAAGATTGATGACCTATATTTTCGTAATGCGCGTCATCACGTGATTGGCGTAAACGAGCGATCTAGCAAAAATGTAATGCGTGCGAGCAAGATAGCGAGAGACGCCGCGGCCGCGAGGAAGCCGGGCGCAACAAGCAGAAAACAGTATCCTTTTGGACAGCAGAGAGTGAACAGCGACATAGCAGTCATAGGATATTCCCAAGATTCCTTCCGGACAAGTACGTTATCTCTCCCACGACTTCCAGTGTGTTGAGAGGAAATTCGCAGGAGTTTGCGCCGCGCGTATTCCAGGGCACGAGGCATCACCAGCACGTTAGGAAGAACCGATCAAGTACAGCTAGGTAGACAGTTCGAGTATAAATTGTGAGTGCGAGCTCGCGGATTTTCTGCCGGTCTCCTACAGCCGGTCGACAGCTCAGACGGGATATTCGGCCCGTGCTTTGATTTAATTATTAAATAAACGCCGGACAGTTTTAAAATATATGCGAGTTGTTGTGCTTTATTGCGAGAGTTCCCTATTCCCCTTTTTCATAATCCGCAGCCCGGGAAACAGTCTCTACTACCGCTGAGCAGCCGGCGAAGCCAGTAAGTGAACCGGGCGTCCAACATTATTGTTAATTTGAAATATGGTTCACCGAGGCAGCCCGATAACAGGGTGCGTTCGCGTTAAAGATCTCGTCATAATCTTGGCGACAAATCGACAACGTCACAACATTGCACGGATCATAACGGAATGAAATTTTTTGCCATGCCTGGTTAGGTCACTCTAGTGCATTTATTGCTGTTCATAAATAAATTCTACGTTAGCAGCTGAATCGCTTTAAATACATCTTACCTTAAAAGCTATAAATTTAGAATATATTTAATAAACTATAACTTGATTGTTAAATGTATTCCTTTAAAAAAAAGCGAAATCTTTCTCCGCCCCCCCCCCAAAAAAAAAAGAAACCTCAAGGTAAAGTATAAGGTTGTTTCTTCATTTAAATTATAGAATAAGTTTCAAACCCTCCACAACCCTTATGTAGCCAAAATTCAAAGTGTTTGTTCTATCATCCAAATTAAAGGTTTTCAAATTCGCCATAGCCCTTGTAACCTCTTGACAAGACTTTTAGTCGGGGCCCCAGGGAACTGTATAGGATAATTTTTGGAAGTTCGTGCCACTAGCAGTTTTATTATTGGAAGTGGTAATAGTTAGTGTACTGATAACTACCATAAAGTCTCTACAATATAACTATACCGGAACATTGTTATTATTGCAAAATAAAGTGCTAAAATGCATTTTTTGGTTTATCCTCTGTAGCTTTTTTATTATTAACTTTACGTCCAAAAGTTGAGTATGAAAATTGTTCAGAATTGAATTTCCTATAAGGTACGTGTATTCAAAATTGCAAAATTGACTTTCTTCATTGTTAAATTACTTAAAACCAAAAAAATGACGTGAATTTTCGTATTGCAATAGTTTATATAAAAAATTACGTTTTTTGGTCAGACTTCCGATCAAATATCTCTTTGTAGTTCATACAATATAAAATTTTCAGTCCGACTTCGATATCTCAAAATGGCGACTTATTGCAAAATTATTGTTCTGTATTTTCATATTCATTTCAAGTTGGCGCAGATCACGACAGGTTGATGCGACAGCCTTCAATCGACAGCTCATGTCTTACTTAACAAATGCTCAAAAGAACTTTTCTTCAAATTCATTTTTAACAACATTTTTATCAACAAATGTCCGTTAGTAGTATAGCTATAGGCATACTAGAACAGGCGGCTACTAAAACAGTAGGCATACTAGAACAGGCGGATACTGGAACAACGGATCCCCTCCACTCTGCCTCCGTTGTTCTAGTATCTGCACGGGTTCTAACATATGCTGGCCCCTCTCTCTCTGGGCCCCTCTCAAAGCCAGTAGCCGTTGGTGAGGGAATTTTCTCCCCCACTATTTTGTTCCAGTATACCTATAGCATTTTCTACTTTTTCTTTTTTTATTGTTTTTTATTATGATGACCCCTCTCTCTGGACCCCCCTCTCAAAGCCAGAACTCGTTGGTAAGAGGACTTTCTTTGCAGGCTTTACCTGTAAGAAGAAAAAATAGGTGAGCGCAGTAGGTTATTACTAAGAAAAAATGTATACGAGCGCAGCAAGATGATTCCGTTACTATAAACTCGCCTCAAAATTTTGGGTGAGAGAAAGTAAATGTGCGCTTCTATACACAGCAGTAAGCTGTCATACATCTTTGGTAACCGATGCATTGAGCGATCGGATGAAAAAGAAAGTCAAGCGAGATAGAGTCATTGTAGGCTTTACCTGTAAGAAGAAAAAATAGGTGAGCGCAGTAGGTTAATATTATGAAAAAATGTATACGAGCGCAGCAAGGTGGTTTCGTCACTATAAGCTCGCCTCAAAATTTTGGCTGAGAAAAAATAAGTGTGCGCTTCGTATGTAAATATACATTTTCCATCTCCTTCAGGCCTAACGAGCTAGGAATCTTCGGCAGTATAAGGTGATTCCGTTACTATAAACTCGCCTCTGAATTTTGGGTGAGAGAAAGTAAGTGTGCGCTTCGTATGTAAATATACACAGCAGTAAGCTTCCATACTTTTTTAACCATTGCATTGAGTGATCGGATGAAGAAAAAGCCAAGCGAAATAGAGTCAATGCAGGCTTTACCTTAAGAAGAAAAAAAATAGGTGAGCGCAGTAGGTTTTTGGGTGAGAAAAAATAAGTGTGCGCTTCGTATGTAAATAAACATTTTCCATCTCCTTCAGGCCTAACGAGTTAGAGATTTTCGGCAGTGTAGGTATTCTCCAATCAGAGGATGTTCTCTATTTCCGAGACAGGTTTTTTCTTTGAGAACTAGTGGAAAGGGTAATTCAGTTCTCTAAAATAAAAAGGGCGGCTCAAGCAATGCTCAATCAGTTTGCTGGAGTTTTTCCGAGAAAGAAATGGCCCTCAACGGACAAGGTAGCAAAGTGCAGCAGGCATTGGAAAGGATAGAGTGGATCCTCAAACATGGGGATACCATTCTAAAGATGGCGAATATTATTGCAACTGTGATGGAAATTGGGGATAGATGTGAGTATTTTTGATAAAATATTAAACTAAAAATTTTTGTATGTCATAAAATATTAAACTAAAAATTTTTGTATGTCATCATTTGTATGTTTATAATCATTTTTATAGTGCCACCAAAGCCATCATTGGACTGCATGGAGCAGCTTGAAAAAGCATTCAAGACGCACAGGAGTCAGACCAGAGTGAGACCATCTACATTGAAGCGGATTCAATCCGATAGGACAGATGCCTTAAGAAAATTGTATCACGGCAGCAGCAGCAGCAGTTCCCCAAAAGTTTCTGGTAAGTCGTATCTCTTTCTCTCTCTTTCTCTCTCTCTGTCTCTCTCTGCCTCTCTCTCTTTCTCTCTCTGTCACTCTCTCTTTCTCTCTGTGACTCTGTCTCTCTCTCCCTCTCTGTCACTCTCTCTTTCTCTCTGTGACTCTGTCTCTCTCTCCCTCTCTGTCACTCTCTCTTTCTCTCTGTGACTCTGTCTCTCTCTCCCTCTCTGTCACTCTCTCTTTCTCTCTGTGACTCTGTCTCTCTCTCCCTCTCTCTGTCACTCTCTCTTTCTCTCTGTGACTCTGTCTCTCTCTCCCTCTCTCTGTCACTCTCGCTTTCTCTCTGTGACTCTGTCTCTCTCTCCCTCTCTCTGTCACTCTCTCTTTCTCTCTCTGTGACTGTTTCTCTCTCCCTCTCTCTATAACTCTGTCTCTCTCTCTCTCTCTCACGCATTGTGTATTTTCTCTCATTCGCTTATTAATTTTTTTCAATTATTAATTTTTATCTATTTTTTTTATTCAGATAAAAAAATTAATTGGCGAAGAAAATTATTTTCTTCGTCAAGTTCGAGCAGCAGCAGCAGCAGCAGCAGCAGTAGCAGCAGCAGCGATAGCAGCAGTGATAGTAGCAGCAGCAGTAAGAGTAAAAGGAAAAATGGTATGTACTTCATTCTATTATTAACTTAAAAAATTTTTTCCACTGTTTTTTAAAAAATTACTATATTTTTTGTTTTTAGATGCAGATACAAAAAAAGCAGATGATACTACAACTGCTGAAGGTTCGCACACAAAGAGTGAATCTAGTTTAACTGCTGGTGCTGTGGCATCTAGCAGTTTAACAAAGATTCACTCGAAATCATCTACTGTTGCTGCATCATCAAATTGCACAAAGTCCGTCTCATCATGTAAGAGCGAAAAAATGACTAGCGAGACTAAAGAAAATAGTAAGTTTTTTTATTAAAATATATATATTTATAACATAAGTTAAAATTAAAATATTAAATATTTAAAATTTTTTTCAGCTGACAAGCGACAAACCATCATGTCGCTGAAAAAAATTCCACGTTTCGAGCAGCATCACCAACAGCAGCAACAAAATCACCATCAATCACAACAGCAACAACATCAAAATCATCAGCAACATCAATCACAACAACAACAACATCAAAATCAACAGCAACTAAAACGTAGTTTGCCAGTTGTTTTAGATGTAGAATATATGGTAGATCCAATTGATGTAGAGAAAAGGTATTTAAGAAAATAAAAATATAAATAATAATAACAAATAATTTTATGAAATAATAATAAATATTTTTATGAAAAATATAATTATAAAATAATTTTTTATGTAAAATAATAATATTTTATACATCCCTTTCCTTACAACTTTACGATTTTTTTTAAATTATTATACGCGCTGTATTGGTAATAAGTAAAAAAGACAATAAATAAAATTTTATGTTTCTTTATTAATTTCAAATTTATAGTCAACTTCATCTTTATCAAATACATTGTTTAAATAGTTTAATAACCATTGTCTTATTGAAACTACATTGGAAATGACGCATACAGGTCGTCTTCTCTTGCAAAGAATGTGATTGACACATCCAGATTGATAATCACATATTTTCTTAAGTGATTGACATCCATAAATTTCTATATTGGAAATGGATCTAAAAGTATAAAAAGTATCATATAAGTATCATAATAGTATCAGGTAAGTATCAGAATAGTATCACGTAAGTATCACAATAGTATCACGTAAGTATCACAATAGTATCACGTAAGTATCACAATAGTATCACGTAAGTATCATAAAGTATCGTAAAAGCATCAAAAGAGTATCATAAATGTATAAAGTTGAAGTACTCACACATTTGGTAAATATTTTTGTATCCATTGCTTTTTCTGCTCCCCCTTTACGTAAAGTTTTTCAACTCCTTGTGAGCAAATTTCAAAAATTTTTTGTACACGATCATAAGGAATATCTCCGCTATCCCACGCTAATCCGTGGTGATACCTTTCTAGCCATATAGCTGTGCATTTTTCTTCTTCAGTAAGTTCTTCCCATCTCGTTGGTGGTTTAAAGTGATAGACAGTTGGAAAAGCAGTTTTTTTCAAATTAAGAAAACTGACTTCCTTTAAAATAAAAGTGCCGGATGCTATTCTTTGAAATCCTTGAATATCACAGATATAAACATTCTCCTCCGGACATGGTAATAAAATATTTCTAAACATTATATCATAGTCACGCGTTCTAGCCATATTTCAATTCTTGAGTTCGTCACACGACAGAAGCAAACTCGAGAATGAAAACGTAAGGTCTAGCATCCTAATTTTAAGGCATAAAACTCAACCTCTTGCTCTTTGATTGGTTGTTGTAAAAGATAATTCTCTCCCACTTTTCATCCCTTCTCTGAGAAAAATCTCTTTTCAAATTTGATTGGTTCAAAAAAAAGGAAAATGCATCCCATCTACAAGAAAAAATTTCACTACTATCATTTTTCCCCCTCCTCCTTACAGACTTATGTCTATAAAAGCGTGAAGATTTCGTGCACTTGTCAGTTCGTTTTCCACAGTAGCATTCAGATTGTAATACTAAATATGTCTACAATGGAGCAGATGGAACGTAGTATACAAGTGCTTCGAGAAACATTAGAAAGTATTCATGAATTGAACAATTCAGACATTTACTATTTGTTAGATGTATGCAATTCAACTATAAAGGAATTAAACGAAAAAATTCATGAATCAAACCTCACACGTGGAGAAAAACAGAAATGTCAAACTTGTATGGCACATCTATCACAGATTCAAGTTGAATTCGAACATCATCTTCAGCGTGGAGGTGCTCTACAAGAAACTAAAGCACGAGTTGAATGGCGTGATGTTCAGTCGGCTTTCCAAAATCGAATAAGAACTGGCGTAGTAGTCAATATAAGTCATGTAGATATTCTAAGTTTTATGAATGATGCCGAAAAGATTTTTAAAGAAAAAGTGCAAGAAAGCTTACATGATTATAACACTATAAAAGTAAATTCTGATTTCATTTCAGAATTTTCTATGCAAAAAAATGGAGAAGAAACTGTAGATATAAAATATTTCACTAGTGAAAGTTCTGCAATTTATACATCAACAATCATAAAAGAATGGTTTAGAGAACATATCAAAGATCCAATTCTTGCACAACTAGAAGAATTTCAAGAAAAGGATTCTGGGTGGACATTAAAAAGTATTATAAGTTTATGCATAAATATAAAAAAATATTCTCCAGTTAAAGGGAGCTCATATATTCCTCTTCCAAAATTTATAAAAGTAAAAAAAGCATGTATTAATGTTCAAAACAATGATAATGAATGTTTTAAATATGCAATACTTTCAGCATTATATCCCTGTACAACGAATGCTCATAGAGTGAGTAATTATCTCCCATATGCAAACATGCTCAATTTTGGTGACATAGAATTTCCTATCAAAATAAAAGATGTATCAAAATTTGAAAAGCTTAATAATAATATTTCTATAAACGTGTATATGCTTAGGATGTTTGGACAGAAGCATGAAGTATCACCTTGTTACATTACAATCGAAAAGAAGGAGAAACATATAAATCTTCTTATTATAAAAGATTATTATATAAACGAACATGAAGAAAAAAATCAAGGTGAAGATGAAAGAGTGCCTCGGTATCATTATGTGTGGATAAAACACATTTCAAGACTTTTAAAATCTCAATTGTCGAAAACTAATAGAAAATCATATCATTGTGACAGATGCTTACAAATATTTTATTGTCAAGACGGATTGGAAAATCATGAAAATTATTGCAAAAATATAAATAATTGTAGAATTAATTTGCCTGACTCCAAAAACAATATACTTAAATTTGAAGATTATAAAAAAAGTGAAAAAGTGCCTTTTGTAATATATGCAGATTTTGAATGTTTATTGAAGCCTACTGAAAATGAAAATGCTTTTCAACTTCATGAAGCATACAGCATAGGATATTACATAAAATGTAGCTATGATGATCGATTATCTGGCTATAAATCATACAGACAAAAACATTCTGATGAAGAATCACCTGCAGAATGGTTCGTAAAAGAATTGAAATCCATTGGAGAAAAGATTGAACAACTCTATAAAAATCCGAAGCCACTGAAACTTTCAGATCTACAAGAACTATCTTTTCGGAGTTCAACGATTTGTCATATATGTCGGAAACCTATTCATTCAAAACAACTAGCAGTAAGAGATCACTGTCATCTCACAGGACGGTAAGTTTTTTAAATTTGATATAAATAGAAAAAATAAAAATAGTATACTTATTCAAAAGCATACTTTTTCTTTAGTTTCAGAGGCGCAGCTCATAATTCTTGTAATTTGAATTATAAGGATTCAAGATTTATTCCAGTAATTTTTCACAATCTTAATTACGATACTCACTTTATTTTGAAAGAAATTGCTACTTCTTCATTACTGAAAGGACGCGTTAGTGTAATACCTCATAATAAGGAGAAATATATTTCATTTTCAAAATATATAGATGGCAGTGATATTATTTTTAGATTCATCGATTCCTGGCGTTTTTTACCATCATCTTTAGAGAAGCTAGCGTCATACCTAGAAAACGTTCCGATAGCAGTTCAGGAATTTCAATCAGATGGATTTACAAGTGAAAAGATTGATCTTCTTAGGCGGAAAGGTGTATTTCCATATGATTTTGTAGATGGATTAGATAAACTAACTACTACAAAACTGCCAGAAAAAAATGAATTTTATAACAAGCTGACGGATTCTCATATTGTTGAAGAGGACTATAATCACGCTCTTCAAGTGTGGCATAAATTCAATATATCAACTTTAGGAGAGTATTCTGATCTCTACTTAAAAACAGATGTACTGCTACTGGCTGACGTCTTTGAAAGTTTCCGAAAAACATCCCTTGAAGCTTATGGATTATGTCCGGCTCACTTTTATACTACACCAGGATTAACATTTTCAGCGGCACTTAAAATGACAAACGTGGAATTAGAGCTTCTTACAGATATTGATATGTTAATGTTTATCGAATCAGGCATTCGAGGTGGAATTAGCCAATGTTGTAATCGATATGGAAAAGCAAACAATTCGTACATGGGATCTTCTTACGATAAAAATCAGAAAACAAAGATGCTCTTATATTTTGATATTAATAATCTTTATGGATGGGCAATGGTGCAACGTTTACCAGTTGGAAAATTTGAGTGGATAGAATATGAGACGAATCCATACTTTTTCAATGAATCAGCAGATTCAGATATAGGTTACTTTGCAGAAGTAGACTTAGAGTACCCTGAAGAAATACATGATGACCATCAAGATTTACCATTTTGTGCAGAACATCGCGCACCACCTGGCTCAAAGCAGAAGAAACTTCTAACTACATTAAATGATAAGAAAAGATATATTATTCATTATCGAGCTCTTAAACAAGCATTAGATAATGGACTTCGTTTAAAAAAGGTACACAGACTTTTGAAATTTGAGCAAAAGGCATGGCTCAAACCTTATGTTGAACTAAATACAGAGAAGAGAAAACAAGCCAAAAACGAGTTTGAAAAACTATTTTATAAATTATTAATAAACGCTGTCTATGGTAAGTGTATCGAACGAGAGCGATCTCGCGTTGATGTACGATTAGTAAATAAATTTGCAGGCAGATATGGAGCAGAAGCCCGTATAGCTCAACCAAATTTCCATAGTTGTGCAATTTTTGATGAAAATTTGGTTGCTATTCAATTGAAAAGAACGAGTGTTACAATAAAGAAGCCAATATACGTTGGACTCTGCATCCTTGATTTATCGAAGACACTACTTTATGAGTTCCATTACTCATATATGAAACAGCGAGTTGGGGGAAAATGTAAACTTCTCTATACAGATACAGATAGTTTGATTTATCAAGTAGACGATGTTGATATGTATCAAATAATGAAAGAGGATATTCATAGGTTTGATACATCAGATTATGATAAAAACAATCAATTTGGCATTCCTTGTGTAAATAAAAAAGTACTTGGACTTATGAAAGACGAATGCTCCGGAAAAATTATGACAGAGTTTATTGGCTTACGAAGTAAAATGTACAGTATTTTAATTGATGGTGGAGCAACAATAAAGAAAGCTAAAGGTATTAAATCCTATGTTGTAAAGAAATCCATTACATTTGAAGACTATCGAAAATGTCTTGAAGATCTGCTTCTTGTACATCGAGAGCAGTGCAATATACGTTCAAAATTGCATATAGTTCATACCGAAAAACAGAATAAAATTGCTCTAAGTCCCTATGATGATAAAAGGTATTTATTGCCTCATAGTACCGACACTCTACCATGGGGTCATTATAGAATCATGGAAGAACAGATGTCGCTAGCTGCAAGTCAACTGAAAGCGGAAGTAGAGAAGGGGCATGCAGAAGCCAATGAGAGAAAAGTAAGTGAAGTGGGGATAGACCTTGAAATAGAAAAAGAGAGGGGGACCAATGAAGAGCTTGTAACGCAAGTAGAAGAGAGGATAACACGAGTGGGAATAACGCTTTATGGAGAAGAAGGTGAACCAATCACCATTGAGTATGATATACCCGAAGAGAATGACAACGAATGGAGTCCATCCATGGAACCAAAGAGTGGGGATATTTTACAAGAGGCGATGGAAAGGGCAGGAGTAATGGTGGGAAACGGACTATATGAGTCGATGCAGCACAATGAGGAGCACATTCAAGCAATCGAAGAGATCGAAAACAGTCCACCCTCTACAAAGAAACCAAAGCTTGATTAAGTAAGTTTATATCATCTTCACTTATCATATTTTTCTCTAACAGTAAGTTTTTCTAACCTCAATTCGACTTTAATTTTCAGAATGGATCTATCTGCACTTAACAAGGTTGCTGAACGCGACTTCTTACCAACTAAGAAAGCCAAAGACTTAGAAAAAGATCGAGAAAACCTCGTGACAGCACTGAAAGAGGTAAAAACAAGATTCGGCGTCAAGGTTGTAGCTGAGGTGGATGATGCTTTCCAAATATTTTTACCAGACAAGATATCATCTATGCTCATAAAGGATAACAAACTTTTCAGTGATTTGAGCAATGCCGCAAATAAACTAACATTATTTTTGTATACCAAGGCGGCAATTCTTTTAAATTTGGTACTGCTACCGAGTAATAATAATAAGAAAGACTGTACAAATAATTTTTATACATTTTATTTATTTTATCAAATTGTTACATTTACGTATATATATATATATATATATATATATTGAATAAATAACATTTTAAATATTATAATTTGTCTTTTTATTTATCTACAATCCTTATCCTTTCATTACATTAATATCTATCTTAATTTATTTAATATCATTTTATTAATCCAACTATTATGCTCGTTACTGAATCCTAACCATTTAACATAGATACGATTACCACTTTTCTTTATAACTTTTTCTACTAAATAAATTTCAGGATACATAGTCTTTTGAATTTCAGTTTCATAAAAGCCACCAGTTACAGGATTATCATAATAATCTTTAACGTGGTAAGTTATTGGATTGGTTTTTACTACTTTCGTGATTGAAAAAATCTCAGTTGACCAATTCGGGGTATAACCTTTTTCAAAAACATGTTTTATTTTACTTATTCGCACTTTATCTCCACTT
>JACCIB010000448.1:0-148247 GCA_018906965.1 Philotrypesis tridentata | reverse complement strand
TAAATTCTTATACTATCCCTCTAAGTAGTGGGCTTGAAAACTTGTATGATCTTTTTACCTTTTAGGAAAAGAGACGCTCAACCCACATTCTGGAAACTGCCTGAACTCTGGCATTCTGAAAATTAAAAATAACTATTTTTGAATTGAGCAAATCAATCAGAGGGATAGCATATGAAATTTAAAGTTAATCGTCTAGACCAATTTTTAGCTCTTCGATTTTGAATGCCTTATATGATGATTATTTTGAAATTGGTCTATATGGTTAACTTCAAATTTCTCATGATATCCCTCTGATTGGTATGTTTAACGAAAACTTAGTTATTTTTAATTTTCAGAGTGACCAAAATGCTTCTGAGTGATTCTACGTATAAACCTTTTAAGCCTTAAAAACAAGTGTTCAACTTGATCGATCATCAATATCGAAGACACAAACATTTGAAAAGATAGCTTAACTCATTATAAAAGAACCTGTGAAAGTCCCAGAATATCACAGGTCTTGGTTTCTCTGTGAGAAATAAATATAACAGCTCATTTATTAAAAAGCACAAGTTTATTAAAAATGACTTGTTAAAAAAATGTAGGTAAAACAGTGAAATATTAGCGTAATCCAGAGAAATTTTGTTGCACGACATTATAAAAATACTATAGAATATCCGTATACATTCAGTTTTAACATTTACAATAATTAAAATAAACTAATCAAGATTTTATACTTTGAAAAGCGCACCCAGGTGCCATATACTCCATATGTAATAGTTTCAAGGATATTTGACTTATATAAAAGTCAATAAACCATTAATTATAATCAATACATCCATGCTCATTAATCATTTTTATTTAGTTTCATTTAAAAATAAATTTTAAAAAATATTTTTGAAGACAGAGCAAATTAAGCTCTAGCAGAAGGAACTATCTTTCCATCTCTCTCTAATAAATGCATAAATGTACCAAAATTAGACTTTGGAACAATTTAAAAAATTTTTAGGAAATATTGACGGTAATTGAAAAACAAAATAAAACTTTCTCTATCTATTCATAAGAATCCCTTTCGACGAACAGCCTGAGAGTCTACCTCCCAGGAGACGATAGGAAAAGTTATAAACTATTCATATATACTTAAACAACTTAGAAACTTTCATGCATGAGCGATGCATATTCTTGACACTTCACTAGCTTCTCACAATAGAAAATAATTTTTTCCTTTTATAAACTGAATATTCTCTGAACCAAGAAAATAAAACACTTTTACTATCTATTCATAAGAATTCTTTTTGACGTACAGCCTCAGAGTCTATCTCCCAGGAGACGATAGGAAAAGTTACCATAAGCACTTCCACAATTGTAGAAACTTTCTTGCGTGCAAGATTGAATATAATCGTAACACTCAACCAACTTGTCACATCACAAGAAAATTATATAAACAGGAAATTCTGTATAAATTTTCTTTGATTCTTGAACCATAAAAATACAACACTTTCAGTAGCTTCTCATCAGGGTCCCTTTCCACGAATAGCCTGAGAGTCTACCTCCCAGGAGACGATAGGAAAAGTTATGAATTATTCATACACACTTAACAACTTAGAAACTTTCATGCATGAGCGATGCATATTCTTGACACTTCACTAGCTTCTCACAATACAAGACAATTTTTTCCTTATATAAACTGAATATTCTCTGAACCAAGAAAATAAAACACTTTTACTATCTATTCATAAGAATTCTTTTCGACGTACAGCCTCAGAGTCTATCTCCCAGGAGACGATAGGAAAAGTTAACATAAGCATTTCCACAATTGTAGAAACTTTCTTGCGTGGAGGATTGAATATAATCGTAATACTCAACCAACTTGTCACATCACAAGAAAATTATATAAACAGGAAATTCTGTATAAATTTTCTTTGATTCTTGAACCATAAAAATACAACACTTTCACTAGCTTCTCATCAGGATCCCTTTCGACGAATAGCCTGAGAGTCTACCTCCCAGGAGACGATAGGAAAAGTTATGAATTATTCATATACACTTAAACAACTTAGAAACTTTCATGCATGAGCGATGCATATTCTTGACACTTCACTAGCTTCTCACAATACAAGACAATTTTTTCCTTATACTGAATATTCTCTATGTTAAAACTTCTGCTTTCCTTTGATATGTCCGCTTCCGCAAATGTTACCTCATCTTCCTCATTCTCACTCCTAGATCGTTTCCGTAGCATAATGACATCTCTAAGTATGTAATCTAAGTATGTATCCTCATGTAATGCAAATACATGTACATCAATGTCCTGTCCACTCAAATCATGTAACTTCTTCATCCACCACAGGAAACTTATTCTTCGGGTCCTTCTTCATTGCAGCAATGGTTGGTCTATAAACAGGATTACATTTCTGCATTGCACATTCAGCATCAGCCTCTAGACCAAGCCTCCTAGCTCAAAAACACGTCATTTTTGGTCACGACACCTCTGGTAAAAACGGGCACCGCTGTTCGAAAGATAAAAATGCGTAGATGACGCCTACATAAATTTCGAAAACGAAGTATTTCCGGAAATTGACCAAACAACGAAAAAAAGGTACGAGTTTTCGGTTATTTCCTTATAAGTCGAAAAGTAAAGGAGTAACGTAAAATATAGAAGAGAGCCCATTTGTAGCTCTTAAAATTATGAACAAAATGATGTATCAAACGCCTCGATCGAATCAATAGAAGCGGAGATAGACGGTGCGGAAAAGCTTGTATATCTATATATTTAACTCTCCTCTCGATGATATATATATAGATATACAAGCTATTCCGCACCGTCTATCTCCGCTTCTATTGATTCGATCGAGGCGTTTGATACATCATTTTGTTCATAATTTTAAGAGCTACAAATGGGCTCTCTTCTATATTTTACGTTACTCCTTTACTTTTCGACTTATAAGGAAATAACCGAAAACTCGTACCTTTTTTCCGTTGTTTGGTCAATTTCCGGAAATATTTCGTTTTCGAAATTTATATAGGCGTCATCTATGCATTTTTATCTTTCAAATAGCGGTGCCCGTTTTTACCGCAGGTGTTGTGACCACTGCACATGCTAGGAGGCTTGGGCTACTCCGTAAAATACTGCACAAAACCAAAGCACAATCTTTCTTGTTTATTACGCACAGTCTCATAATAATTAACACTACCAAATTACATAAAATGTTTAAAGAACATCTCATCCTTCTCTGCATCAGTTCCTTCCCATGGCAATAAACAAAACAACCTATTACCCTTCTTCACAGATTTGTCCTTTCTAACAGTATGCACTTCCGATCTCACTTTTGGCTCCCTAACTGATTCTACCACCTTGATTCTTGGTCTAAAATTCTTGTTCTTCTTGGTCAACACATTATTCTCATAATTCCTAGCTGCTTCATTCGTAATTTTAGACAATGAAAATTCATTACTGATATTATCTTTGTCATAAAATTATAAATCATATGGTCCAATATGATTATAAAACTGATCTTGGTTCTTCCTCTGCACAATATTCGCAGTCGCTTCATTGTCATATCTCACAATAAGCTTATTAACATATCTCATGTCCTTAATCTTCATCACACGCTTAAAATAAACTGCCTCCGGTAACGGAATTTGCGGTATCATCTTCATCATTTTGAGCCAATGATGCATGTCCCTCAAAATAAAATATTACTGATCTACGATGTAACATTTCCAAATCTCTGAGATACGACATCTTTACCTTCCTGTAATATATATATATAAAAATAAAATACAAAAAAACAAAAAAAAAGAAAGACAAAGACAAACACATGGGTCAAATTGGTCTATTTACAACAGATGAAAACATCATGTTATAAAAAAAAAATTCATTTGGGTCTATACAAAAAAACTGGTTCAATTACATAACATCAATGCTCAGAATTATGTTTAAAAACAACAACACCTTTATCAATACTAACTTCATGTGAATCATTCATCGTACTATTAATTGGGTCAATAACAATTTCATCATTTTTTACAGCAACTCTCTCAGTCTCACAAACATTACCAGAATCAACCTTCCCTGACCGATTCTTCCATTTTCTCCTCACCACACCATGCTCATGGTCATAACATTTCTTATGGGTCGTATGTCTAAAACATAGAAATCTCACCCCACATTTCTTCCCAACAATTAAACCAACTAACACAATTACTATTAATTGTAAACTCAATCCTCCATACAACATTCTATTCGAATTATAACTCTCTCTCCTATGTTTCCCTATATGGTCCATTTCAGTCATGATATCATGCAATAATTTCACCTTATCTGAAGTAAGCACTGGTCCAATTATCTCCTTTATTTCATTGTCATCCATTTCATACCAACGATGTTTATTAAACATTTCATATATTTCATTGAATTCGAAACTAATATCTGGTCTATACACATACGAATTTTCATCATTTCTTATTTCTTCTCCAAATATTACAACACTGTCCGTCCTCCCTTTACATCCAGAAGCTAGTCTTAAATCTCCTGTATTATTCAACATCAAATTCATATCTTGATTATCTAAACATGAAATCCTCACTTTTTCAGATTCACACATTGAATATAACCAAGATTTATCACCACGTAAATATTTCCATTGGGTCCTAAAATAATTCTGATATTTGATATTACAGTTATCAAACTCCTTTTTATGTGGATTCAATAACAAATTAACTTCACAATCTCTAGAAGCTGAAGTATCTTGTAACACTTCCAACGCTGGACAAATATGTGCGTAATGGGTCTTTATACATATCACATCTGAGTCTTGATCAAATTTAAAATATTTCTTCTGATCACTGCTCAAAGCTAAATATTCATAAGATGGTTGAATATATAATGATCCCTTAATATTCTGATTAATCCCTTGTGGTATGCTAACACTATGCATTTTATATAATTGATGAGAAATCCTATCAACTAACGGCAAATATAAAACTATAATAGTCCTGCCATCCTGATGAACTGCATCAACTTTCGAAATTTTCACAATCTCTTCACTCCTGATATGCTCCACCGGAATTGGAAAATCTAAATCACCACTAAATTTTTGAATATCACCAACTATTTGATCCAAAACATCTGCTTTTATCAATTCTGAATGAACCTTTCCTTCTTTCACTTTTCTTAAAACATCAAAAATCTTTTCATTATTACGAATTAAATGATCCATATGCGAATCTAATCTCCTCACATATGCTGTATTATACATCAAATACATTAATTGATCACTCTCCTTATTTAATTTGTCCATCACTCCCTTCAAAGAAGCCTGAAATGCCTGTAAAACAACTTGATGATTCTTTGTTACATTAAACAATTCTTCAAACTGGGTCGAAACAATATGAGAATTTTTTTCGACCAAATGCACTATCTCTGTCTGATCTCGAAACACTTGGTCTATATTTTTGTTAACATTATCAACATCATCAGATGTTACTAATCCAAACAAACTCACTCACACTACCAACTATCCCTAATGGAATGAATCTCTTCGCTCTAATTAATACTACTCGGGTCCTTAACTACAGGATATTGAACTTGTCTAATAGTCTTAACTGTATCACGTATCTTATTTTGAAGATCATTCAAAGTTTGCTCCTTCAACTCAATAATATCAGCATCCAACGCACTCCTGCATTTGGTTTGATCTACAATTTGTGAACATTCTTCCATTAACTCCTTATAATGTTTCACAGGTCCATGAAATGACAAAAATTCATCCACTTTAATAAAGATTTTAATTTTCCAAAAAGCACGTTCTGTTCGAACATTTCCCAATTTCTCAAAATAAATTCCAGGATTCGGGGTGAATATTTCATTCTGAAATGCAGGTCCGCTATTTATGATCTTCATCACACTCAATAACATAAACATTCCGATCAAACAATTCATCCCTTAATCATATCACAATTAATAACCAGAAAGATCTATCCCATCAAAATTTGAATCCTCCTCCGCAACCTTTAACTTATCAACATGTTTTCTAATACGCCTCCCATCAGGATACTCCAAAATAACATTCTTTCTCCCAACAAACTCTACAATTTTCAAAGGTTGACTCCTATATGGTTCAAATTTATTAGTTCTTACTTCCTTAACAATACGAGCATATCCCCCTACTGTACCCTTAAACTCTTTAACCTTCCTATCATATCTCTTTCGATTTTAATTTTTCTACAATTTGTTTCTCCCCGCTAAGATTTTCATCTCATTCAAACGCAAAACTAAATCCCTAATATAAGTATGATAAGTTCTCAATTTTTCATCCGACGGAACTTTGATAAGTAATCGCGCTACTCTCACAAAAACTAATTCAAAAGGCGTAAAATTCGTAGCTGCATGAACACTCGTATTATAAGTAAATGTAGCAAAAGGTGCCAACTTATCCCAATCATAATATTTTTGAGAAAAAATCCTAATAAACTCAATCAACGACGCATGACTCCTCACTAAAGAACCATTCGTTTGCAGTCTATAACCTGATGTTTTTAAATGATCTATTTTAAAAATTTTCAACATTGACTCTACTATATCTGACAAGAAACTAGTACCCCTATCTGACAAAATTGCTCACGGTGCCCCAAATCTACAAATCAAATGCCTCGCTAAAGCATCCGCAATCGTAGTCGCATATAAATTTTTAATTGGTATCGCAATCAAATATTTGGTCAAATTACATTGCATGGTCAATAGATGCTGATTCCCATTTGGCGTCATTCTCAATTTTCCAACTGTATCAATCGAAACTTTATCAAACGCTTGAATTGGCGTATCCGTTATAATCATCGGCTCCCTTATCTCACACCTCTCAATCTTCTGTTCTTGACAACCACTACACTTCCCTATATAATTCTGTATATCATTCCTCATACCTGGCCAATAAAACCTCACTCTTATCTTCTGATAAGTCTGATTAATCCCTTTATGACCTCCTGTGAAACTATCATGTAAAGCACTAATTATCCTCTTCCTATCCTTCTCAGCTGGTAACTCAACTTTTCCATAACAAACAGTCACAGTAATACTCGAATTATCAAAATGCCTGTTCAATAACTCACTCATCAATCCAGGCTCCAACATATCTGTCCAATCACCTTTCCTGGAAATTCTAAAACCCTCAATATGCCTATGACACATAACTCTCCTCAAATTATCCAAACACTTATTCACATTCTCCAAAGTTATCACACTAAACTGCTTCTCCTTCACCACTAAAGAATAAACATTATACTTTTTATAAGGCGTAATCAATACCTGACCCACAAAAGGTTTCTTCTTCTTCAAATTAAATAAATCTATTGCACCAATATCATTCAACAATTTCGTCACTGATGTATCCGCTTCACAATCCCTAGTTATAAAATGCACAATATTATCCCTCTTATACGTTAAACAATCTCTCATACTCAACACATTACTACCCTTCACTGATTCTACTTATCATTCCTCAATTGCATCATACTCTCTCTCCCTTTTATCAGATTCTCCACTATCATATTTATTCAAATCATTCAAATCGTTCATATCCGGCATCATTATCACAGGTAACGTATCCTCCGCTGATTTCGAATACTCAATATTATACGTATTTTCTTCATTCTCCCTCATATCAGCAAGAACACCAATACCTCTTCCAACACTTCCCAATTTACCTGGTGTACTCTTCGCTTGTGGCTTTCTATCACCTATTTTCGTTGTTTCTGAAATCCTTCCTCTAGGTGGAAATATCATTATTTCACTAGTTGCCGATGTATCTCGATCTAACAAAGAATCTCTCACATTATCCAGTCTCCTTTGTACATTCTCCTGTCTTCTATCTATCAATTCTCTAACCCTCTCTCCCAAAACTTCATCCATTTGAACAGTACCATAATGTGGATCTAATGCTTATCCTCCTCTTCTACTTCAACTTCTTCATTTTGATGTTTAGCCATACTCTCCTCTAACCTCCTACTTACTTCTTCCACCTCTCTTCTGCTCAAGCTCGTCCCAACAGACACACTCCTCTCACCTTCACTCTCTGTAACCACTCTGCTCTCAGATTGACTAACTTCACTCACATCTATTCCAATACTCTTCACAGTTCCATTTTGTTCACCTTCATCAGTATCACTACCTTCATCATCTGAAACTTCTTTCGTTTTCTCCATTCTAATCCCACTATACCTCCGATTTTTCAAAGACGGTTTTTCCTTTTCGATTGAGGATAACGCTGTTGTACTCAACCTCCCTCGCAACTAATACACTTTCATTGAAACATCTGTGCCTTCACTATCACTATCCCTCAAATCACCAGATGTCGATAACGCTGATTTTGATGAAACCCTTTCAATCTGCGACCTCTTCACTGATCTCGTTGATTTAGGCAAAGCTCCCTGTTTAATATATTCTGCAACTTTAGATGTCACCTGAGCCTTATTCCTAGTCCTCTGAGCAATAACACTATGATCTAATTCCGGTGCCATTTTATTAGTCTTCGCTCCTACAGGTCTACCCTCGATCTTTTCACCTTTTCAACTTCAGACCGCACTCTACTCCTATTAAAAATTTTACTCTTCACCGATCATACAATACTCTTCGCTTTTCCCCCTTCAGATTTTTCTTGCTCTTCTATCACCATCATTTTAATACCCGGTAAATTTTTATTGATTTGTTCTTCACTAATCTCTGGCGGATTCCTCGAAAGAGCATCTGCATTTTTATTCAACTTTCCTGGTTTATATTTAAAAGTATATTCATAACCCGTAAATCTAAACATCCATCTCATAAGCCTCTGCCCTGGATCTTTTTTCGTATGCATCCAGTTCAAAGGTTCATGATCACAAACCAATGTAAACTTTTTACACAACAAATACGGTCTAAACTGATGCAACGCATATAACACAGCTAAACACTCCTTTTCAGTTGTCGAATAATTTTTCTCAGCTTTAGTCAATGTTCTCGATAAAAACTGAATAGGATACTCAAATCCATCTTTCTCTTTCACCAAATTCCTCATAGGCCTCTCGATTACTGCAAAATCCTTGATATATTTCCTATAATAACCAAACATACCCAAAATTTCTTTTACACTTTTAACACTTTTCGGTGTTGCCAACTTCGTAATTACCTCCAATTTCTGCGGATTTGGTTCTATTCCTCTCGCACTGATGATATGAGCTAAAAATGCAACCTCTGTCCTGAAAAATTCCCCCTTGTCAGGTTGTAATACCAATTTAACTTCCCTCAACCTCTCCATCAATTTCCTTATCCTCGATTCATGTTCAGACAAGTCTCTACTATAAACAATTATGTCATCCAAATATACCAACATCTCTATATTCTGTAAACCTCTCAAAACCTTCTCCATTAATCTCTGAAACGTCGCAATTGCATTTTTTAAACCTTCTGGCATGCGTGTATACTCATAATGTCCATTAGTTGTTGAAAAAGCTGTCTTATCACAATCCTCAGGTGCCATAGGAATCTGCTGAAAACCACTCACTAAGTCAAAAATTGAAAAATAAATTGCTCCACCTAATTGATCCATAATATCGGCAATATTTGGCAACGGATAAGCATCTCTGATAGTTTTCTTATTCAATTCTCGAAAACCAATAACCATACGCCACCACGGATTACCATGACTGTCTGGTTTCTTCGGCACAATCCAAATCGGAGAATTACACGGTGAATTCGACTCCCTTATAATCTTATCTTTCAACTTCTTCTCAACACTCTCCTTTACCACTTGTTTATGCTTCGGTGGATGTCTATATTGCTTAGAATTAATTGGAACATTATCCTCCAAAAATATATAATGTTGAATCATATCCGTACAAGGTAATTTATCTCCTGGCAATAAAAACCTATCCAAATAATCCTCCAATATACCATCAACTATTCTCAACTCCTCCTCATTCAAATGCTGTCGTCTAACCACTTCCTTAACTCTTCGTAACCTCTCTGTATTATCTACAATTCTTTTCCCTTCAAACTCACTATTAGGTTCTTAATCTAAGAAATCAGCCTCTGTCTCAAATGGTATCAACTCCCTAGGATTCACCTCTATAATCATATCCTTTTCATCTGTATTTATAGCCAAAATCTTACAAGTATCATCTTCATTGATTACCACTCCTTCACCCAAAAACACATTTTCATTACCAACATCAATTTTAGAAACATAACCTTCCTTTAAATCACTATGAATTAAATTAATCTGTGTAACTTGTCTCGTTCTCGCCTTTATATTATAAACCATCTTATTATCAATTCTTTCATCTGCATTATTCACACTCACCACTTCCTTTGATAACAACTCTTGATCTCCATTTTGTATCTGCAACCATTGTCTATTGTAATTCACTTCCTCTTCACCCTCCATCAAAAATGGTATCGGATTCATCACATCTCCTGCCACCATTAAAGTATTACTATAATAAGAAATTACCGCTTCTTCTTGTCTCAAATAACTTCTCCCCAAAATACCATCATTTGCTATTGGAAACTCATCTAACACCACATTAAACTTCACAATTGAATTTCTTATCTTGAAATAAACTGAACCCAATGTATATATAATTTGACTCGTTATTCGTCCTAAGCCAATAACATCATCTGTATCTATAGGCATATCTTTATCTAACACCGTCAACTTAATCAAATTCACTCCAGCTCCTCAATCAACCGTAAACGTCACCCATGATCTTACTCTTCCAATTGGTACATGAATTCTCACAGCAGTTACTCTATCCCTTTCCTTAAAATACTCTCCAAATCTTGTCTTGTAGGCTGAACCATATGATTCTGTTGATTGCGCCCCGTTAAAATAGACATAACTGGTGCTTGTTGCTTCCCTTTCTGTTGCATTAAACACTCTATCTGTTGCTGATAATTTTTGACATCTAAATTCCTCCCCTGTTCTTGTTGTTGCTGCTACTTCTGCTCCAATGCTTATGGTGATAGGCTCGCCACTCTGTCTTGACGAGCCTCCTGGTAATTTAAATGACCAGAATTACCCTCTCCTCCTTGACCTTGATTTCTCTAATTTTGCTGCAATCTATTATCATTTTCTCTCTGATCCGGATATCTCTGTACATAATTATTGAAATTGCCTGTCTGAGGATTAAACAATCTGCTATATCCACTATTACCTTCACTATTCCAAGAATTCCAATCTCTATTGCCTTGATTTGCACCACCTCTATAATTACCATATCCACCTCTACCTCTATAATTATTATCATTACTACCTCTATAAACCACCTCTGTAACTGTTATAATTACCTCTATAATTATTACCACTACCAACTTGATTATTATTTCCTCCATATGAATTAGCAAAATTTCCTCTAAAATTACCATAACCCTTACGATAATTATCGTATCCTCCTCTACCTCTAAAATTCTGCTGCTGCTGCCCATAACTATTATTATTATGCCGATCTTCATTCTGCCAATTACATCCACTAGCTTGTTGCTCCTCTGGTGCCTTAGCCTCCAAATATCCAACATAATTCATCCCAAATCCATGCATTGGCTCATTATGATTCCTATTAAATTGCTGATGAAAATTTCTGTCATTATTGTGATAATTATCATGACCCCTCCCTCTATAAGGTCTCGTATCCGGAATAATTTTCGCTTCCATTCTAGCTTCAGGCCTCACTACTTCTTCATATGCTGCTGTTAAAGTAGCTGGCCTCGCTGCATCCACCTTATCTGATAATCCTCGATGTAGTCCTCTAATAAAATTATCAATCACCACTTTTTGTGTAGGCTCCATCATATTTTCATTGTAATCATCACCATACAATTCCCTCAAAACACTTCTGGCTCCACTCAGCAAAACATTTAATTCATCATAAAAATCACCAACCGTATCTCGTTGTCTCATTCTAATACTCTGTATTTTATTTTTATAATAACTAAAATCTCTGCTTCAGATGCTTTATCAACTCATCCACATTCCTAAATTCTTTATTGTTCAAACTCTTCTTCGCTGGTCCTGTTATCCGTTGCAACACTCCTCTCATGAACTGTGGCCTCGTAGAATCTGTCACCAATTTATTAGCGTTCCTTAAATCTTGAATGTAATTCCTCAAACTCGTGTGTTTCCCATCAAAACTAGGTATTCCACTCATCACATTCATTAATGTAAAAGAATTTCATCCGGATACCATCCGGATGGTACTTCTATAAATAGCAACAGATCAATGAAAAAATGGATTTTAATTAATTTCAAAATTCAATTTTTTATGATGTCATTGAATCCTATTATATCGCATGATGAATTTGGACCTCATCACATGATATTTTCACATGTCATTATCAGCACTTTTATTATATGATGACATCATGCAGCAATCTCCTGCAGATTCCATCACATGATACCTTTCAACAGGGAACTGCTCAACCCTAACGCGAATGAAAAAAATCTAAATTTTCAAGCTTCTCGCTCCGCAGATTTTATTTATATCCATCTATTATACAGTATTAAAAGGGGTGAAATTAGAAAAAAATGCTTTTACCTTTTTACACTTTGGATTACGAGATCACATGATTAAAAAATAAAAATTTCCCGAGATAAATCGAACGCAAATGCTCAATCGTTGCGTGAATGAAAAAAAATCTAAATTTTTAAGCTTTCTTGCTCCGCAGATTTTCTTTATTTCCATATATTGTACAGTATTAGAAGGGGTGAAATTAAAAACAAATGCTTATACCCGTTTACTCTTCGGATTACGAGGTTAGTAGCGTAAAAAATAAAAATTTCGATAGATACATCGAACGTAAACGCTCGTCGTTACGTGCGAATGAAAACAAATCTTAATTTTCATGTTTCTCGGTACGCAGATTTTATTTAAATCTATCTATTGTACAGTATTAAAAGGCGTCAAATTAAAAAAACAAATGCCTTTATCCGTTTACTCTTCAAATTACGAGGTCCACAGTTTAAATATTCTCGAAAACTGTTGACTTTGGAGAAAAAGTTTATACAACAGAAATGCTTTACAATTGATCATAGAACCCCCTCATATTTTTTCATAATTTTCAAAGATGATTTTGGAACATTTTATTTTACAAGTTTTACAAAAATTTTCTCAAAGCATTCTAAAAAAAAATTTGATTCTATAATTAATTCTAACACATTTTTGTGCAATAAACTTCTTTTCTAAACTCAGCAGTTTCGACTTCGGAACTCCGAGCCGAGCGGGAAGGTAATGGATTCCGTGTGGCTACCTACTTTTCATTGTTAAATTGTTAAAAAAAATTTTTTTCAATTTCATATTCCTCAAATTTTACAAAAAATGTTTGTTTTTCATCGAATAGGCACTCAAATATGAGTTTCATAGCATTTAGTACGACCAACGTAAAAATCGGTGTCCGATCTCAATATCTCAAAATGGCGTCTTATTGCAAAATTATTTATGCAAAGATTTCAAATTCATCAACCGCCATTAATCGATAGTCTATGATGTACTTAATAAGCGTTAAAAAAAACTTTAGAAAATTAATATTTAACGTATACGCACGTAACGATTGAACATTTCGTTGAACAGTTCGAATTATCTCTCGAAATTTTCATTTTTACTCTGCTGACCTCGTGATCCGAAGAGTAATAGAGTACAAGCATTTGTGTTTTTAATTTTACTCCTTTTAATACTAGTACAACAGATAGATTTAAATAAAATCTGCGTACCGAGAAAGATGAAAATTAAGATTTTTTTTCATTCACGTAACGACTGAGCATTTACGTTCGATTTATCTCCCGAAATTTTAATTTTTTATTCTGCTGACCTCGTAATCCGAAGAGTAAAAACGTAAAAGCATTTGTTTTTAATTTCACTCCTTTTAATACTGTACAATAGATGGATATAAATAAAATCTGCGGAGCGAGAAGCTTGAAAATTTAGATTTTTTTTTTGATTCACTAAACGATTGAGCATTTACGTTCGATTTATCTCAATTCTCTCGTAAGGTTAAAGCATTAACGTTATAGAGATTCGGAGGAAAAAGATTTATATGATTATTAGGTGAAATTTCAGTGAAGGGGAGTGAATTTAACTCCATCTTAAACCAACATTTTTTGATTCATATTATGATTTCAAAAGTTTGGTATGCCAAACATTTTTCAGATCAAACATATAATTGAAAATGTGGACAACAAGATATCTTAAAATTTTATCTAAAATTTGTGAAAAATTGATTAATTTAAATTAAACGCAGTATCACTTTCATTAATAACTATTATTTGGTTGTTTCTGTCATCAAAAGTACGTCAAGGATTGATTCTGGTATAAAAACATGAAGCCATGTCTCAATTATCCATAAAAGTTCAAAGTGCTAACTTACTTTTGGTGAAAGTTACAAGCGAATAGCAGCTTTTGATAAAAGTGCTCCTGCGTTGACTTATATTTCAATTGAAATGTAAGTCAACGAAGGACTACTTCTATCAAGAACTATCATTCGCTGAGTTACTCGGTCACCTAAAAAAAATCATATTGATTACTGCAAAAATGTTTCTACAATAGCTAGAAAGCTGAAATTTTGCATAAACATTCAGCTTTCATCATTGTATAAGGCAAAAGCAGTTTGACTGTGATAAGACAATTTTTCATCAAATTGGGTTTGAGAATATGAATGTTTTTCTCAAACTTGTGTACTCGGTCACCACAAGAACAGCATTTATCTGAGCCAAATCTTTTCTACAATAGATAGAAAGCTGATATTTTGTATAAGCATTCAGCTCATTTTGTATAAGCTTCACTCATATCACACATCTGTTGATCCCTCGTCTAACCTCAACCTTTCAAAACTCTATCTCTGTCTCTTTCTAACACTTGGACACTTTTAACACACTAACACTTTTTTCAATTATTATAAACAATATCTCTTCAATCAATAAAATTTTTTCACTATATCTCACTCTTTTTTTTCAATAATTCAACTAATAATTCCTTCTATATTCATTAATACCCGCAGGTTATGCTTTGCATATACAATAATTATACTCTTTTAAAAATAAATCAATAATTTATCCCTCTCTCGCATATTCCTACTCTACTTAAAACTCATTGCAATATTATTAGGCCAAGCGACAGAGCAAAAAAAGGTACGATTTTTGAGGGGAAGCGACACGCGAGAATTATCTATGTATACGCACTTCCCCTCTTCCCCCACTCCTCGCGCGCTCTGCCGCGTCCGGCCGTTTTTCGTATTTTCGACGGCTATTTTAGCATACTTATCATTTTATCGAAAAACGGATAAATGCATCTTATTGTGCATTTTATCGAAAAACGGATAAATGCATCTTATTGTGCATTTTATCGAAAAACGGATAAATGCATCTTATTGTGCGAAACGTCAACATTTCAAAACACTTTTTAAAATTAAAATAGGACCACAATTGGGGACGTAAGAGCGTGTACAAGTTAGTGATTAAAAATTTAACATCGCGATTACAGCAACAATAATGGTTTCACAGCATTCATTTTTTTTCCTATAAAGTACATACCCATAGCTTCTAATTTCCAAAATTTCGAGTCTTAAAATGAAAAAATGGCTGCGTAATGAATTTTTGAAAAATGGCTAGTTTAACCCTTTCTTTTCCATTATCTCTGCTTCTATACAACTTATCGAGATTTTTAACAGTTTCTCTTCTTCGTAATTTCATACCGCATATTTTTTGTCCAAAGTGATATTTTCATTGCTTGCTTAGTTTAAAAGTTCTAAGCGAAAAACTAAAAAAACATGCATTTTCTGCATGTTTTTTTGTTAATAACTATAAAATAATCTCGATTTACCTGTAGAGACACATATGTGCTTAAAATGCGCATTATTTGCTATCGAGTGGCATAGGTCGCAAGCTTCTTTTATTACTTTTTTTAAAATAATCTGTTGCTTGGCCTATATGTATTGCACAAATCGAACTATGAATAAACATGTAATGTACATATACTTTTAATTGTACCACTATTACTCCTTTTTTTCAAGAATAAATAATTCAACACTAATTCTTTTTTAAACATCAAAGTTTCAAATAACAACATTCAAAAAAAACATCACCTGTGTTTTAATTTATTTTTCCTGAAATTATTCCTATCCTTTTAATAATTCTGTACTTAACTAAACAAACATATATGAAAACTTCAAAATATATATTTGTTTAGACATTCAAAAAAACCACTTCTCTATCACAAACTCAATTTCACTCTCTAACAATTCTAAGCTAATTTTAATCTATTTTTTTATTAAGCATTTTATTTAGTTAATGGCCCCCCAGGGCACCTAACCTACTCACTTACTATTTTTCAATAACAAAAACTTTTTTTTAAAAAAAACTTTCAAAATTCTTCCCATTAAATTCAAATTATAAAAGCACTCTCAGTGCCGCATACATCACTGGCCAACACGGCGGCCCCCTTCTTCAAGCCACGTGCACAGTCAGCCTCTGACTACTATATCTATATATATACCTACGCTAGCCATTGACGAATAGACGCGCCAACGCACACCGCTCGGGCGGCCATTTTTTGAATTTTTCTTTTCACACGCTAGACTATTTTCCTTACTATCACTATTCAATACGCTTACAACTATTGTCACAACAATAAATTCAACACTCAATTTAAGAACAATATCTCGGTGGGACCTCCAATTTGCTATGGTGAGTGTTTTGTTAATCACTCGCTACTAGCTAATAATGTTATTTTCGAGTTTGTTCTTAATGCTTGCTATGCAAACAACGGATGATCAGTCCATCTTGAACATCGTTTTCATTACTGTGATCTATATTTATTGATTATCTAATTTAAAATCTTACCTTGTTATCCCTGCTGATTTGTGTGCTATCAATTTACCAATTCAAATCTTTGTGTTGGATCTTTGTGTATCTATAGCTCTGGGTCACTGGATATCTTTGATGAAAGTATCAATGAATTTATCGCTGGTCCAAATATAAATAATTGCACTTGATAAGCTTTTATAATAATTCTGTATTCTTTATTTCTTTCTCTCCTTGATACAATCGCTTGTATTGGTCGAATTTGGTATTTTAACTAATTTGCTCTGAATAAACTCTGTAGCTAAATTACTCTTACTCTGACCAGTGTTGAAGAGCGACGACTAATTGCCTAGTTCATTGTTGCCGATCGCCTTCTTCGGCCGACAATTAGCGCTGTCGGCAGAGATTGCAACCTCCGCTCGCGCGTCCCTTGCCCTCTATACTATGTATACTCAACGTATATCACACTGCAGCTCACGTTGCAGATTCCTTAGGCCGAGTGTCGACATTAAGGAAGCACACCGTCAGCTTACGCGCAACACATTTTTCGTACAGCATACTATGTTTCGAATATTCGAGAACAATCGAAATTGCTCCAGAATACTCGGAACATAACAGGAACCTTAACCCTTAATTTAGGCCTTCAACGTAATTTTTTATGGAGATTTATTGTAGCGGATATTGAGTTGCCAATAATTGGATCTGTATTTCTGGTTCATTATCATCTTTCAGCTGATTGCCGTACAAAGCACATCATCGATGTTTCCACTGGACTCCAGGCTCGAGGTGTAACACAATGTTCTTCGCAGAGTAGTATCAAAACTGTTCAAGATTCTTCGTCGTACACTTCTCTCGTAGCTGAATTTCCTGACATTACTCGACCACCAGGCTTACTTCGAAACATTAAACATGAAACGGTTCATCAGATTCGTACAACTCCTGACCCACCGGTTACAAGTAAAGCTCGTCGATTAAATCCTGAAAAATTAAAAATTGCTCGAAAAGAATTTGATGATATGTTACTAACTGTTACAACTCGCCCATCCGAAAGTTCTTGGTCTTCTTCTTTACATTTAGCACCAAAAGGTAACTCATCTTGGCATCCCTGTGGTGATTTTCGCGCGTTGAACGCTCGAATCATTCCAAATCGTTATCCTGTTCGCCACATTTATGATGTTACTTTCTTTATTGATGGTTGTAGAGAGTTTTCTAAAATTGACTTAATCAAGGCATATCAACAAATTCCTGTCGCTGAAGAAGATATTAAAAATCCTGCTATCATCACACCATTTGGTCGTTTTGAATTTCCATTTATGACGTTTGGACTTCGAAATGCTGGTCAAACTTTTCAAAAATTTATGGATGAAGTTTTACGTGGTTTAGATTTTTGTTTCGTTTATATGAATGATATTCTCATTTTTTCTCATTCTAAAGAAGATCATGAATGAGCATGAGCAATCCACAACAATGCATCGTTGGAGTTTCTGAAGTTCCCTTTATAGGTTATACGATTTCTGCTGAAGGTATTCGTGCTCCAGAAGAGCGAGTTCAAGCGATCACTGACTACCCTCTACAAGAATCAGCGCAAGGTCTTCGCCGATTCCTGGGTATATTGAATTTTTACCGTAGATTTATACCCCATGCTTCTGAGTTTGAAGCTCTTTTGCACGATGCAATCAGTAATCCACTCCTAACAGGTTCTCAGCCGACAAATTGGACCTGAACTTGAAGAAGCTTTTTCAAAATGTAAAAGCTACATTTCTTCTGCTTACTAACTAGTGCCTGTATGTAATAGTTCGTTGATGATGTTGGACAGCCGCTCGCATTCTTTTCCAATAAAATGTCCTCGAAAGAAAGTTCTTGGCCTGCTTACTATCGCGAACTTCTTGCGATTTACGCAGCAATTCAGCATTTTCGTCATTTTTTGGAAGGACATCCATTTACGATCTACACTAATCACAAACCATTTACACTTTTCGCCAAAAACGTGAAAAACTTCCACCTGTCTAACTCAGACAACTGTCGTTTATCGCTGAATTTTCAACAGACATTCAACACATTAAAGGTGTCGATAATGTCGTAACTGACACTCTTTCTCGGATCGAAGCTGTTTCTGCACCGCTTAACTACTAGCTGTTGGTTGAATCTCAAGAAGAAGATGAAGAACTCAAGAAAATTACTCAAGAAAACTCATCTCTACACATCAAACGTGTACCGATTCCTGAATCCTCACTCACTGTGTTCTGTGATATATCAACAGGAAAACCTTGGCCTTTCATCATACAGCTACTTTGTAGATGTGTTTTCGATCAACTTCATAATTTAAGTCATCCTGGTGTCAAAGCTTCTTCTAAATTGGTCAGTGATCGTTCCGTTTGGCCTTCTATTAATAAAGATTGTCGAAATTGGGCTCGTGTTTGCAACGATTGTCAACGATCGAAAGTTTCTCGTCATGTTCATGCTCCTCTTGGTAAATTTCAAACACCCACCAAGAGATTTTCTCACATACACGTCGATTTTATTGGTCTGCACATTCTTTTCGATATTGCTTGACTGTCATCGATCGTTTTACTCGATGGCCCGAGGTTTATCCTTTACAGAATATAACTGCAGAAAAAGTGCCTCACGGATTTTTAAATTGTTGGATTTCTCGTTTTGTCGTTCCTGATACTGTAACCTCAGATCGTGGCGTTCAATTTACTTCTCATCTTTTCAAAAGTTTTATAAAACAATTTGATGTTCGACATAACTTCACTACAAGTTGGCATCCTACCGCGAATGGTATACTCGAACGTCTTCATCGTCATTTAAAAGGCGCACTAATGGCTTATTCCGACATCGATTGCTTTCAAAGAAGACATCAAGGCTACATCTGTTGAAATGGTATATGGAGAAATCCTTCGTTTACCCTTTGAATTATTATCTTCAAATCTTGAAAACAACAATCTCGAAAATTCTAGTAACATTCTTTTAAGTTTACGTGAATTTATGTCACGCTTACAACCAGCTCTAGCATAAAGACATTGTCAATCTAGCATATTTATTTTCAAGAAATTATCGACGTGCAGTCACGTATTTTTTGAAAAAAGGATCCAATCTCAAGGCACTCCAATCACCATACAATGGACCTTACAAAAACATCGATCGAGACAATAAGATAATCACATTGAAAATTTACGATAAACCTACAAAAGTTTCGATCTACCGAGTAAAAACCTGCATTTATTTTACAAGATCATATTCCTGATTCTACATCTTTTTCTATTTCTGGTTCTGTATCTAATTATGTACCGACAGAACCCATATCTGTTCCTGAATGTTCGGCGCGATCCAGCAGAAAAATCAAGTTACAAGATTTTTGAATTTGTACCCAAATTTTCTGCCAAGGGTACAGTGTGGCGAGGCTCGAACATTGTAAGAACAAAAGATGTACATAACAACAAATGTTCATGTTTGTTTATATCTAACTAATTTTTAGTCTATCAACTATCCACGTCCAGAAATGTTGTAACTAAAATAAAGTTAAATATAAACAAACATGAATATTCGTTGCTATGTACATCTTTTGTTCTTACAATGTTCGAATTATTTCTTAGATTTACATTATCGGAATTATATTAATTATTCAGTGTTCTCCCTCGAGAAGAATTAAGGAGCCCGAACTTTCACTTTACAGTATCTGTTCATAGAAGCAAGTTCAGAAAATTTGACCTTGCTGTGATTTTGTTAGTTTTGTCGCAAGCTTCTATTTGAGTACTTCTACGTGAGAAGCAAAGCTGTCAGTGCAAAGAAAACCGTACGCCTAGCTTCCAGCAAAAGCTATAAGAAGAATATATGGGTCCAGCTAGCGCTCGACGGCGGCCGTGGCATACGTACTGACCTTATACTTACACGAGCTGATTATATTTATTTATTTTATAATTAAATAAATATTATAAATTATAAACCTGAAAAATCTTTTGAATCCTGCAAGGCTGTGTCGGATCTTACAAACAGCGAAGGATCCATAGGACGATACTATCAAGCTGGATAATGGTTGCGCGGAAAATGAGGAAGAAGTACAGAGTGAATGACTGAGGGCACTTTTGGCCTTGAAAGGCAGCGAGGCTTGACGGAGTCCTCCCCGCTCTACTACAGCAGAGAATCGAGATACTCCTATAGATACAATACTTGTATAGGTTACATCTGGCGAATGGTCTTGTCTCCACTTTGAAGTACGCTTTCTTGTATCGGACGTATAGAGGAAATCGAAACTAGTTTTCTTACCAAAACTGAGGAAGGCACAAAAAACAGGTACGAGGAATTTTAGACCAATCAACCTGACCTTGTTTTTATTTGGAAAGTCTAAAATTTCTAATGCTTGTTTCAAACATTGGAAAAGCTGGTAGATTGGTGTATAAAAGAGTATTGTTTAGAGATATTACCATTGGACAGTAGACAGCTTACTAGGAAAGCGAACGTCATGCTGTTCATGACAAGGTACACAGTAAAGTAGATGGCGGGACTTCGTCTAGATGGAGTCGCTCTGAAACTAATAAAGGAAGCCAAGTACTTAGAAGTGATAGTAAATGCTAAGCTAAACTGAGGAAAGCACATTAGAAATAAATGTAATAAGGCTCATTAGAATTAGCACATTCTGGATATGCAGAAAAGCTATACACAGAACCTCGGGTTTAGGAACAGAACAGGTTAGATGGATATATGAGTCAATCATTAAATCAAGGGACTAAAGGTGTCACCCGGATCCTGGACAGGGTCCAGGGGCTGGTCATAGTGGAGCAAACAATCTCGATGCAGACGGCACCTACGGCCGCACTGGAGGTTTTGTAAGGTCATTAGGTCATTAGGTTAAACCCATTCAAAACAAGCATGAGACTTGCGAAAAATAAAGCATGTAGAGCGTTTATGAAGTAGCAAATAACCGAAGCAATACTTCAAGGAGAAGTAGCAAGTTGTGACAGAATGGCGGATAGGATCATCTGTAGCAAACGATATAAGGTGGTATTTACGGAGAAGTATGAATGGAAAGGTGGAACGCACGACTTTATAGTGGTACAAGAAGTATGCTATACATATTGGTCTAAAACCGCGCAGGGGGATTACAGAATGTTTTGTGTAGATGTGCGAGAAAGACATTGAACGGAGGATGATCACTATCTGCTCGGATAGTAATTGTTACGGATAGCTATAGCTGTGTACATGACAGAATGCTCTGACTCCTGGATAAGCGTCTCAACGCTGCGGTTTTTGGAGCCGCGGCATAGGCTTTTTGACTTTGGTCCGTTCGTGGCATTGATGCTCGCCGGGACCCCTAGTGTCGTAGAAATGAATATGACAGCGGACGAATACGGGACAGCGAAGACGAGGGATCTTTGCTGTTGTCCAGTTGCTACAGGAAGGCGTGTTGTCCAGGAGAATAGACACTTCAGTGAGAGTGCACTCGTTTATGTATTCAAAAAAATCATTACATATTGTAGGATTTTTCTTTCGATGGGGAATTCGTAGTCGTCGACGCTCGGGATTTTCGCGAAGTGTATGCGTGTGTGTGCGTGTGCGCGCGCGTGTGTGTGCGTGTGCGTACGTGTGTGTGTGTGTATGTGCACACGCGCGCGTATGTGTGTGTATATGTACATTAGTGCAGTAACTTTCGTGTCGATGATTACAGGTAACGAGACAGTGCTAAACGGGAGGAAGAGCTGCGATCGTTGAAGGCAAAGTAAGTCAGTGCGCAAAGCCGACTCTTGCCACGACCGCGGCACGGCCGTCGCCAGCTAAGTTGTAATAGCCAGACCGTATCGAAAGCATGCAAAGGAGGCGACCGTGAGAGGATTGCCCGCGCGAGTCGCGTTTATAATTGACAAAAATAAAGCCTTGATAACACAAAAAGACGCGCAAGTATGTGTACTTAATTTACTGAACCATCCCTTTAAACCGCCTGACGAGAGAAACCTCATGCGCGAGCCAGCCGAGCGACCACCGTCCGTGACAAGGCGTCTAGTAAACCGACAACAGCCGCGGACACGCAGAAGAGTTACGTGGAGGGCCATGAGGTCTCCCGAACAATCCCAGAGTCCACCACATCACAATTTTTTTAACTTTTTTGAGCCCAATTATGATAGTAAATGGTGACGGTACAACTATTAATCTATTCAGTCTACTGACTATCAAAACCCATGTCATATATAATAAAGGTGCAAATAATCAACTGTATATAGTTCAGAATTTACCTCCGCTTCTAAGTTTGTAAACATATAGTCCCCCCTCCCCTCATCTCATCATAACTTCTTGTAGTTATTTTATGAGAAGATTCTTTTCTTTTAAGCAATGATTTTTAAGCAAATATATATAAAAAATGAATATAATAAATGGAAAGACATTACTGAGGAAACTTATATTAATTCAATCTATACTATCTGTATCGACATATCTATACTATATCTATATCGACTGCATTATTTATATCAGCACTATCTTACCTTTTAGTTTATAGAAAAATATTATGAATTCAAAGAAAAATATATTAATCTTCTTTCTATAGATTGCATCAGTTCCATACAATTTCCACGTAATTACTGGACCAAATTTGAGTGGCAAAACTTCTTATTTGAAACAAATCTTTTTACTCCATATTCTTGCACAGGTTAGTTTGGTTGGTAATCGTTTGAATTTTACTTAATAGTTGAGGAAATGTGTAATGGATTTAAAGAAATAAATTACTTCTTCATTTGCATCATTAATATACAAAAGCATATTAATATTACAAAAATAAACATGTTGAAAATATTCTGCAATTTAGTTATATTACGGCTATTAGGCGCTTTTGCGTTTTCATAAAACTTGATCTTGATAAAAAGCTTTATTCTTATCTAAGCAATTTTTTTTACAGCTCAATTATAAATTTTATATAACATTTCTGTAATCACATTTTAAGTACTACACAAATCATTTCGATATCTTGATATCATGTGCATGGGTTGACGCATCGAAGGATTTCTTGATCAAAGTGAATTATGAATTTAAAATTGTATTTATGATTTAAAGAGTTTATATAGCATTGATGGAGCATAGATCGATAATCAATAAATAACTAAAATTTTCGATCCTTTTATATCGATATTTCACAATTTTTTTTCTCGAGAAATATGGCCTTTACAAAAAAATGTCGTAGAACAATAAATGCTTTTAACTACCCAAAGTGTAAGCATGAAGTTTCATCGAAAAATTATTCAAAAGAATTATATTAAAAAAAATTATAAAGTTTAACATTATTCTTTTTCACAAAAGTTTATAGTCTAAAAAAAGAATGTTAGACAAAAAAGCTCTACCGATTTGAGAAGCTCAGATATTTTGTGCACTTTTGTGTATATTTGCGATACTAAAAATTAAATTCCTTCCCACTCTAAATCGGATTAAAAAAAAGCGCTTAAAAAAACTTTGTATTTTAATTCGTTAATTATTAATTAAAAATCAATTATAAAAATTTTTTAACGATTGCATGGTGTAGAGCATACCCCCCAAGATAATAGAAATGACTATTCCCTAATAATTTTTTTATTGTTTTCATCAAATTATTCAAGCTCAAATGTAAGAATGAAATTTTTGCAATTTGGGACTTACCTTAACCCATTAACGCCTCGAGAGACCGATTTCGGCTACAAGTTTGAGTTGTCATCATCTAATGAATTGGTACGAGGAAATTTCGGAAACCACAGTTTTTAATGTACTAAAGGTTCTATTCAAGGGTAGGGAGTAAAATTTACCAAAATTTAATTTTGTTATGGAAAAATCGAAAATCATAAAAAAATGCAATTTTTTAAAAAGTTTTCTTATGCAATCGATTTTTAGACCACTTTACATTTTTCAATACACAAAAGACCAATTCAAAAAGTGGCCTCGAGATCCAAATTGAAAGAATCTGTAGTCGGTTATGCCCGTGAATTTTTTTTCTACATAAAATAGCGGCCTATCTGAAACCTTTTTTTCGTAAAACTATGAGATTTTTAAAAATTTCATAACAACAAAAATGTCTTAGAATCTATCAAAGAATGGTCTTTAATTTTTTCAGATTTTTAAAGTACGTTATTCAAAATTTCGAGTTTTTGAGTTTTTGCAAAATCAAAAAATTGTACTAATCTGAAAAAATTTGAGAGCATTTTGTAATTATAAGATATTTTTGTTTTTATAAAATTTTTAAAATAGTTCATAGTTTTCGAGAAAAAAATCTGTGTATATAAAACTAAAAAATTTTTACATAGTCCGCCATTTTATGTATAAAAAAATTTTCGGGCATAATTGACCACGGATACTTTCAAACTGGACCTCGAGGATCCTTTTGGATCGATCTTTTATGTACAGAATGATCTAAAGCGGTCAGAAAATTGATTAAAAAAAATTTTAATTCAAAAAATTTGATATTTCTACATTATATTCGAGTTTTCCATAACAAAATTCAATATTGGAAAATTTTAGTCCTTATTATTAAAAAGGCAGCCTTTATTTTGCTGTGCCCCAGCTAATTTTCCCCATGCCAATTCATTAGATGTCCATTAACCGGGGTTAATAGGTTAACAATGGATTTATTATCCGAGCCATATCAGAAAAATAGACAAAAGTTTTGGCGTGAAATTATTCGAATACAAAATTTTGACAAGACGGAGGATAAACGTAACGTAACGCGACGGGCAAATGGGGATAACAATCGCTACGTCCCCGTTCGTGACCCCGGTAACGCAAAACGCGGTTAACATTATGAATATTGATGATTTTATAAGTCTGCAATTTCTTTTGGAAGTATCGGAAATCTTTTGAGAATCTCGGAAATCTTTTGGAATTTTCGGAAATTTTTTGGAAACCTTGGAGATCTTTAAAAGAGAGAGAGAGGGAGAGAGAGAGAGAGGGAGGGAGAGAGAGAGAGCGAGCAAGACTCTGGAGAGTACTATACAGGCGAACTGTATATAGTGGGTTTTATATTTTCAGCTAGGGGAATGGCGGCAACGGCAACTAGAGAGTTCTAGTTAGCATTAAAAGATTGTCTCTAGTGATTCTTTATTGAATATTAAGGTTTATCTACAATAGCTGGAATAGAGGTTTTGTTCGTTATTTATAGATGGAGCCACCGGATACAGGTCAATATTGATCGATTGATCTTAACCAATAAAGGGGTTGCGGATTAGCATATTGATTAGAGGATATAGAGGGCACTTGGGAAAATCATGTATAGAGGATTTAACTAGTGATAGTCTATCAAAGATCAATAGAGGACTCTTTCAGGAAAAAGGACCAATTAGGAAATTTGACCGTCGATCAGGCCTTTCCGTGAAGAAATAAAGAGGCCGCATGGAAAAAGCTGCACCCTTCCGTGAGCGGATCGTCGTATTTGACTACTTGGACTTTAAGAGAGATTATTTAGACAAATAAATTATGGGATGTTTGGAGGAGTTTGGTTATAGTCTTTTTTTTATTAGTGAGAGATTAGTATAAAACTAAATATTTATTGTATGTGTTTTTAGGAAATATTAAAGAGAGGCATTGGCTATTAACCGCTTGTGGTTTTTTCGCGTATTTGTTTTCATCGGAACTCGTTAGTCATTTTTCATTTAATAATCGTTTAGGAAATTCATAGTTAATATTCGCGGCCCATTACAGGAAATCAGGCGAGTCAAGGAGTTAGTAATTTGGCTGCTGGCACATGGTTTATTTAAGGGGCCAGGCTTGGGTTAAATTCTGAAGAAAAATTGAAAAATATCAGATTAACAAAAAATTTAATTTTTAATTTTGCATTATAAAATTTTTTTGCTTCAAATAGACATAAAATACCTTGTAAGGTCCCGCGATTGATTTATTAATTATTGATTTCAACGTGTATAGCGTGTGATTTGTGTGAGTATGTGCGCTGGTTGAGCAATGGTATGATCGGGTTTCGTTGTTTAAGATCAACTCAGCATTCTGATGTATGTTGCCGCGTTATGATTTTTGTAATCCTTCTTTTGGTGGCGAGTGTTAATTGGCTGCGGGTATCCCCACAATTCAATTATTTTGTTACTGCCTTGATCGGGGGTCGAGTCTTTATAAACCCTCGACTCGATCAGCGCAGCGCCTTTCACGACCAGACCAGCTACCGGTGTGCGTCTAACCTCGTAGTACGACTTGCCGCTGAAGACTAGCCGTCGATCTGGAGTTATTACAAGAGGATATACACAAGATCGTAAGAGGGTGTCCAAGGTACTACCTGTAAGGTATCGGAGCGCCTAGAAATCTACCGAACTCTGCAGGCAAGCTGGCATATTTGCTCCGGTTGGAGGTATATTACGACCGTAGTATACTGCGACGAAAGGACCGTCAATATATCTGGCGTAAGTGGGTGAAGCCGCAGCTTAGATAAGTTCAAACTCTGCCACGACTAGCTCGTGTAACTTAAGATCATTACACTCGTCTAAGCAAGAAGGATGCTTCCACCGAAGAGGTGTATTATAATTTAAGTTAAATTATAGCAACTACGTAAAACCTTTAACTAACTTTATACGAACAACCATCTATACTTTTTGAACGTGTGAGTGAGTGAGACCCTTAAAACCCTCTGTCCGGTGCTGCCTAAATAAAATAAAACAAAACAAAGAATATAGTAATCATCTTGTAAAATACTTTATTTGAATTAATCCAGAACCCTTCTTGTCGTCCTACCTAACTGTACCTGTAAACCTTAAATTAAGTATTCCGTACTAAAAGGGAGAAGGCAGCGGGAGTCCGCGCAACTGTCATATGCAGCGTGTCTGCACATCCAGAGTGTGTCCGCCGAAGCATTGTGTCCGCACATCTGACAATCGTATCCGCACTTCCTGCATACGTCTGTTTTGGTTGCCAGCTGCGGCCGCGGAACAAATCGTGTTCGCCTCTCAAAGCCTTGGTAAAGTGCGTCCGCATTTCTCATAAACGCGTCAGCGGAGTCAAAAGGAGCCATATAAATTCATTTGTAGATAATTATACTTGCAACATAAGATCCCGATCAAAGATAACCTCCCAAATAAAAATAATTATTTGTTCGAACCCTTGCGGCCCGAATAAGTCAAATTCAGCCCTTAAAAATTGGCATCCCTTGTGGGGAGGTTTGTCGTTATTGCAAAATTATAATTATTAATTAATAATTCTGCAACCACTCTTTTAAGATGGCGAGCCTTACGATGGAGGAAATCAACAGGATTCAAGATGTGAAGGAACGTTCTCAGGCTCTAGCCAACTTCTACGCCGTCCGTCAAGCTGAGACGGACCAAAATATTCTTCAGATGTCCATATATTTCCATGACTTCCAGCTGGATTAAGAAGTACAGCGAGCTGTTAGCTTTATCCAAACGTATGATGGGGAAAATATGAGTCTGAAGGATTTTCTTCACGATGTGGATAATGGCTTCAATCTTTTGAGCGACGCGCAGGAACCTCTGTTCCTAAGGCAGGTTATTGCCAAACTGAAAGGCAAGGCGAGACGGGCTCTAGATGGCAATGCAGTGAACAGCTTGACGGACCTTAAAAAGATACTGAAGGAGAATTTGGCACCTTCTAAGTCTCTTCTTCAGTACCAGAATGAGTTAAAATATGCACAAATGAAAAGACACGAGACTGTCCGAGAATTCCATTCAAGGTTGGTCTCCTTGATTAATAAAATTTTGGTGGCAGCGGATGGAGAAGTTTCAGGCGTATCTGCCTAGACTCATCCTAAGCCGTATGTGGAAGCCACGGCCAGGCGGGTTTTTGTGGAAGGACTTCCTCCTTCCATACATTCTGGTGTTCAAGCCGCTAGAACTAAAATTTTAGCGGAAGCTTTCGCAGTTGCGCTTGAGATGGATAGGTCTGTGATAGAACTCAGGGAAAGAGAGGTCGGATATGTTTGGATAATTCAAGCAAGGAGTTCCCCTGTTCCATCTAAGGCGGAAGAAGAACCATCCTCCGTGAGAAGAGTCAACTTCAATGATGCTGCCTATAACCGTCAGGAAATTCAACATCAGTACAATCTAAATGATACGTATTTCCCGAAGACTTACGTGAGTCTGGTAGGATAGTGGCACCACCTCAGCTAAGATACAGTCAGCCTACTGCGAAACCGCCGCCGCCTACTGGTATACTGAAGAGGTCGAATAGTCCGGGTCCTGGCCATTCACAGCCTATGAATTCTTGCTGTCAACAGACTACATGCTCTGGACACTCGAGTAATCGGTGTAACCAGCATTTCCAGCATCATCATTGCTGTAGTAAGCCTGCAGTGATGTCTTGTGGCTGCCCGATACAACAATGTTGCGGATCTCAGAACGGACATGGAGGTTGTTCCTCATCATGCTGTCCGTAGGATTACGAGTCATGTAATGTGCAGTGTAATTCGCATAATTTGAATCGAGGAGCGCACAATGGTCACCATGGCGAACACCAGAGTCGGCAAGATCTTCAACCTAGACGACACAATCCAAATCAGTCTAGGCCTGTTTCTCCTCATCAAGCGAAAAATTTAAACTGACACGGAGCTGCGCACGCATGCGCCGCGTCCAGCGAGTCCAGGGCCGTCAAAACCAACCCAGTAATTCCAGCATCCATTAATTCAATGGTGGGCCCCTGTCCTTCTGTCAAGTTGAATATTCCTCAGATAAAAGATAAAAACATTATTTGCATGATAGACACGGGTGCTTCTTTGAATACACTACCAAGAGCCCTGGGGAAAGTGAGGTGGAAGAGGTTATGAAACCTGACTCGGTCAAGACCAAAAAGGCCAGTAAACAGAAGCCGAAACCTTTTATTCAGGGTGTATTAAAGAATCAGTTAAGGGATTCTTCGTCTTCAAGTGACGAGAGGGAATTGGTTCATGGGCCATTGCAGTCAACTGTGCGAAGGTTTACCGCTGGTGATTGTCTGGGATTGATTGTCTGAGGCGGAAACTTCTGGTCAGAATAAATCTTTGGGAAATGTTACACATAACCATCAATCTTTGATTTGGGACGATTATGTGGAAGCGTATGAAGATTCTGAGGTTATTCCGGTTTCGCCTGCGGACAATGCTGATATTCCAGTGATCTATCCTTTGAGGAATTCCAGGTCTCTGCCTTCTTTACTATTGGAAGAGTGCAGTAATGCGGAACTATCAAAGGAACAGAGGGAAGTGCGGGACACAAGCATTAACGAGACCTTAAGAGAATGGGCTTCCGATTATGATGAAAGAAATGCACATCCTATAAGATCCAAATCTCCTATTAAGAAGCTGCGAGCCAGTTCAACGGCTTGGCAGGAGGAAAATAATTTTGAGGATGAAACCAACTGGCGTAATCTGTCTCCGATTGAGCAGGTTGACAGTGAAGAGTCAGATAATGATATTCCGTTAGCTACCAAAGTAAGTGTTGTCCCGGGAGGAGGTAATTTGGTGACGCCTGCTAATACACTGTCCTCTGTAGTGACGAAGGATCATGCGGACAGTTTTGGAGTAGTCTGTGAGAGAGAACAACCATCTAGAGTACCTGCTGTAACGGTGTTAGAAATGTCACGGTTTTCAAGAGAGGAGGACCAGGACTATCAGAGGAGGCGAGTGTACTCGCCTGCTGTCAGCTTGCCGTCGTTACCTGCTGGAAGTGGAATGTTGTTCCTGCGGGATTCATCATCCTCCGAAGTTGTTGAGCCGAGGAGTATTTCCGCGAGGTATTTGCCGCCTCCCTTCCCAGTACTGGGGACGGGTATGTAAGTTTTTTTATATATTTAAATTTAACGTCAAAATTCAATGTTTAAATGTACGATTCTGTAATTTCTGCCAATCGCTGCATAATCGCATTGGTTCTAGGGTCAGCAGTAACGGTTGAACACTACCGCAATGGTGCGTAATGTTAGAACGCGATAGTAGTAGCGAATGGTTAAATATATGCTCTGAATTAAATCCGTGACTTTGTCAAATGCGAGAATGTAACTATTGTAAAAATACACAGCGACGACTCGGTAGAGCACCGGAATAATTCGCAAGTCTGCAGTTTTGACTTAGGTGCTCGGCAGTATGCAGGTGTGAGTCATCGGCAGCAGCGGTGCTGAATCGTACTTTGCATTTCGGGAGTGGACGTATATGCTATGTATGTATGTAGTATACCGTTCTGTGGACTTAAGTGGTTATTCCAGGGAAGTTTGGGGGAAAATTTTTCGATATTTCCACTCATCAGATTCGGAAGCGCTTAAGTCCATAGAGTGGTACTGTGTAAAAAAATTTTGTAAAAGTCGACAATTTGTAATTGTTAAATTAATAATTTTTTTTGTTTGTTTATATTTTATAAATGTTTTTTGATAACTTGAAAGCCTGTGCCTAATTGTAAAATTACAAAGTGGTCCGGTTTCGATCCGACCATAAATAAAAAAATTTTTTTTTACATTAACAATTTTCGGGATTTTTTTTCATAGGGGTTGAGTATGGGTCTAATTAACATATTAGGTACCAAAATAACAATTTTTCGACCGTAAATTTTCGAGTTTTGGTATTTGTTCACTAAGGGGTCACTTTCGCTCCGCAAGTCTATAAAAGGTGCCGATCATCGGTAGCTTGTTAAAATTCAAAAATTAGCATTATTTTAGAAGTTGGTCCTAAAAGTTGTTAATTTGTTTATTTAACTTTATGGAGTTTTTGCTCTTTGTTATTAAGGCGGGTGCATATAAAATTTATCGCTTAATGTTTATAATTATGGCTTCCGCGTTTAATAAAAAATCACATGTATCTTATTTGTAAGTATATGTATACGTATTGTTTCGGAATCGGCCATTACGAGGTCCAACGACGGAGGAACGAGGTCCGGCCGGTTCAGAATTGGGGAATCGGTAAACCGGGGGGTGCTGCCCCGTGTGAACTTGGAGCGACATTAATGAATGTCGGTACACTGTATAGTGCTGCCCCGATTGATCTTTGAGAGACACTATTCTTTTGCATGCCGATAAGCCGGGAGGTGCTACCGCGTCAAAGTTTGGCTGATTGACTCTGCCACGACTCATTAATGTACTCAGCGTTGCACTGTATACACGTTTTTTTTTTGTTGGCATTGTCATCTTCTATTGATTTTGTTTTTTATTTTTAACCTATGTTTCTAATAAACTATTTACTGCTACCATGTGTGCTGCTATCCGTTTGGAAGTTTTAAGTACAGCAGGCCTAGTACTTAAAAGGGCTCTGGTTCAATTAGATCGTGCCCAGGAAGAAGTGAGGATCGCACAAGTGAATTATTGGAAGATAGTTAATGGAGCATGTAACGTTGGTGGTGGTGATGTTTTATTAAAAGGTTCGAAAAGTTCAAGATCTTTGAAAAGGGATGAGCTGAAAAAAATTGTAAATCGAAGCGCAACTTCGTTCACCGTTTCGAAGTGGCCAGCGGAGTCAGCAATTTCGAATGTGGCGTCGACCGCCGACTCTGACCTCACGTGTGTGCGATGCGCGGACGGGCATTGCAGTTCGCGATATTGTGCAGAGTCGGACATTGCTCGCTGTCTCCGCGGTTTCGAACGCGGACGAGCGATCGTGTCCGCGCAAGCGAGTTACTGGAGACGCTAAGTCCGTGAATTTGTCCGCGGACGATCGACAGCGGCCCAACAAGATAAGATGAGTGGAATTGAGGGCTGTGATTGTTAAGAAGGATGCACCAGTTCCTACGTTGGACGATATTTTTAATTTTATAAAAATATTTTGGTGTACATATCCAGCTCAGAACGAATTAGAGTACCAACAACGCCCGCTACTACTAAATCAAAAGCAAAGAAGAAGCTGAGGAAGACCACGGAAATTAAGCCAACCGATGATGAAAAAATCCTGAAGAGAAGGGAGAAGCACAGACTAAGAAAAGCTGAAGCGAGGAAGAGGAAGCAGGCCGAAGCTGCTAAATATCCTAAGGTGGTCCTTGACAGACTGGATATTTCGACCGATCTTCAATCTTTCGCACAGATACCGTCTCTCTTTACCAGCTGCACCGACTGCAGAGGTGATTGCTGGTATAAAGGCAAAGAGAACGGAGTGAATTGGTTGCTCTGTGTAGTTTGTCGGACCAACTGGGCCAATGGAGCATGTGTCGGCCGGATTCCGTATGAGTGCAGGATCTGTCGGATTAAGAAGAGACTGAAGGAGAAGAAGACCATCTTCGTGAGAAGACATTAAGTATCACAAAATTTATTGTTTTTTTCCTTTTTTTATTGTACATCAATTGCGGCACTTTTTTTATTTTTGCGCCAACTTCCATTGCCGAAGGCGCCAATATCCTAAGGGGGGAGGTTTAAGGTTCCGCAATTGATTTATTAATTATTGATTTCAACGTGTATAGCGTGTGATTTGTGTGAGTATGTGTGAGTACGCTGACGGTAGATATATTTTAATATACCAGCCTCGTGCGCTGGTTGAGTAATGGTATGATCGGGTTTCGTTGTTTAAAATCAACTCGGCATTCTCATGTATGTCGCCGCGTTATGATTTTTTTCATCCTTCTTTTGGTGGCGAGTGTTAATTCGCTGCGGGTATCCCCACAATTCAATTATTTTGTTACTGCCTTGATCGGGGGTCGAGTCTTTATAAACCCTCGACTCGATCAGCGCAGCGCCTTTCACGACCAGACCAGGTACCGGTGTGCGTCTAACCTCGTCATACGATTTGCCGCTGAAGACTAGCCGTCGATCTGGAGTTATTACAAGAGGATATACACAAGATCGTAAGAGGGTGTCCAAAGTACTACCTGTAAGGTATCGGAGCGCCTAGAAATCCACCGAACTCTGCAGGCAAGCTGGCATATTTGCTCCGGTTGGAGGTATATTACGACCGTAGTATACTGCGATGAAAGGACCGTCAATATATCTGGCGTAAGTAGGTGAAGCCGCAGCTTAGATAAGTTCAAACTCTGCCACGACTAGCTCGTGTAACTTGAGATTATTACACTCGTCTAAGAAAGAAGGACGCTTCCACCGAAGACGTGTATTGTAATGTAAGTTAAATTATAGCAACTACGTGAAACCTTTAACTAACTTTATACGAACAACCATTAACAACATAACATCTATACTTTTTGAACGTGTGAGTGAGTGAGACCCTTAAAACCCTCTATCTGGTGCTGCCTAAATAAAATAAAACAAAACAAAGAATATAGTAATCATCTTGTAAAATACTTTATTTGAATTAATTCAGAACCCGTCTTGTCGTCCTACCTAACTATACCTGTAAACCTTAAGTTAAGTATTCCGTACTAAAAAGGAGAAGGCAGCGGGAGTCCGCGCAACTGTCATATGCAGCGTGTCTGCAGCGTATAGTCATCTGCAGTGTGTCCGCAAATCCAGAGTCCGTCCGTCAAATACATCAACGTGTCCGCACGCCGAAGCATTGTGTCCGCACATCTGACAATCGTGTCCGCACTTCCTGCATACGTCTATTTTGGTCGCCAGCTGAGGCCGCGGAACATTGCAGTAGACAATCGTGTCCGCCTCTCAAAGCCAGACTCACATTCCATCGTGTGCGCGCTTTCGTAAAGTGCGTCCGCATTTCTCGTAAACGCGTCCGCGAAGTCAAAAGGAGCCATATAAATTCATTTTTAGATAATTATACTTGCAATATAAGATCCCGATCAAAGATAACCTCCCAAATAAAAATAATTATTTGTTCGAACCCTTGCGGCTCGAATAAGTCAAATTCGGCCCACACAATCTCATTTTTACCTGCAAAAACGAAAACCTCATAAAAAAACAAAAACTGAGAAAAATGCAATTAAAGTTCTAATGTATATTTAGTCGAACAAAATATACTTACCATTTATATTCAGCATCAGGAACTTGTTTCCATGAAAACTAGTTGTACACAGTTCACTTCTGTAAACATTAGTAAAGATCCGGGTCCAAACAGCTTTTCTGTAACAGAAAATGAAAAATAATGAAAAAAGCATTATTTTATACTTTGAAGCAATATTCTATTTTAAATTATAAAATAGAAATTTTTTGATAAATTATCTATTTCTCATACATATATGCACTTTATTTAATAGAAAAAATATTTATTATCTATAATATATGTAATGAGAAAAATATTAAATTACTACAATATAATAATAAATAGTAAATTATACTGAATATTACATAAATAATTTTAAAATACTTACCAGAAGTTGTCTTGCTTCAAATAAATACACTACAAGAAACTTGTCCAGCCAGTTCAGACGGAGTTCTCAATGAAAAATAGGTCGTAAGTACTGAAAAACTGACAACTCTACTGATCATCAGCTGACTGGCTTGTTCTTGTGTTTATAGTCTGCAATATAGGGAATGAGATCATGATCTGTACACATGGTCTCATCTTTTCTGCATGTTAATAACGAAATTTTTAAAAAATTATATGATGATTTTATGTGTTTCAGTATTTCAGCAGCTTTTGTATGTTACTGTGAGATTATATAGGGTTATGTGTAGTGTATTCGAATGAAATGTAGGGTTAAGTTTTCACTGTGCACTAGCTTTATAAGAATCATAATCTGAATGATTTCTCTTACTTCGAACTTTGTGTTCTTGTAATATCGGTTCTGTGGCTCTCCTGTCAGACGGATGCTTCCAAGTGGATTAGTTGTAATGTTTTATGTGTAGCCTGCAACGCATAAAGCAAGCTAGGATCTGTCAAACTCTCTGTGATGAGAATTCTTCAGCTTTTTGTTGGCTTGGCAAAGATGGTATCTGGATTTTTGATCAGTTGACTTTTTGTGAAAAAATGATGTCGAAATGGTATTCGACTTTTTTCAACAGAATGTTTATGGTCTTGAATAGCATTAACATAATACTTTGTCTACCAATCAATTCTCAAAGCAGATAGACGTTTTTTATTCGCCAATGCCCATATAGCACCCAGTACTCCAGGAATATTGCTGGAAGTTTACTTCGGTAGGTAAAGTAGGATGAATTATATTGCTGGAAGGTTATGTAACCAGCAGGACACGGTCAGGCAACATTGCTGCAAAGTTGAATGTTCGTTTTAATATTACACAGATTCGATCGGTATTCCGATCCAACCTGTAAAAAGTAATACTACAGTAATATTGTAGTAAGCTTACTAAACCTACCCAGAATATTAATATAATAAATTTTTTTCGGATTTTTGAGTAAAAAATATCGGTACGTTGTAATATTACAGTAACATTGCAGTAATGTTGCGAAATGCTACCACAACATTGCCGGAATATTTAAAAGTTGGCCGATGCGAAACTTCTGACCACTGATTACGTCGTAGTAATATAGTGGTAAGGTTGTATAATCTTCCAAGAATATTAACACATTCTGGAAATTATTTTTCGGATTTCATACAAGAATTTCTTCCATAGGCAATATTACAATAACATTACTGCAATATTTCCTATGGAAGAAATTTTTGTGTCCTATGAAGAAACATTATGAAGAAGATTATGCAACCTTACCACAATATTACTACAACGTAATCAGTGGTTAGAAGTTTCGCATCGGCCAACTTTTAAATATTCCGGCAATAATGTGGTAGCATTTCGCAACATTACTGCAATGTTACTGTAATATTGCCTATGGAAGAAATTTTTGTATGAAATACGAAAAAAAATTTCCAGAATGTATTAATATTCTTGGAAGATTATGCAACTTTACCACAATATTACTACGACGTAACCAGTGGTCAGAAGTTTCGCATCGGCCAAATTTTAAATATTCCGGCAATGTTGTGGTAGCATTTATCAATATTACTGCAATGTTATTGTAATATTACAACGTACCGATTTTTTTTACGCAAAAATTCGAAAAAATAATTTAATATATTAATGCTTCGGAAAGTTTAGAAAGCTTACTACAATATTACTGTAGCTACTACAGTATTACTTGTTACGGGTTGGATCGGAATATCGCAGGTCGTCGCGTGCTTCTTGGAAGTGCTTCACAATCTCGGCTTCGATTGTCTCCTGAAGCTGTGCGTCTTCTGCGCTTCTTTAGTTTTCGTTCCGAAAAGCAGCTCAAATGGCGAAGTCCCGATGGCGCGCTGGTACGTGCGGTTTATCGCTCTTTGCACGCGGTTGAGATTTTGGTGCCATTTGAGCGGTTTGTCGACGCAGATCTTACCGATAACGCCTGTTACGATCTCATTGATTCGCTCGACCTGGCCATTTCCCCTGAGAACTCCAGCCGTGATAGTGAGGTGCTGGATTCATTCTGCTTCACAAAATTCGTTGAAATCATGGAAGGTGAACGCTGTTCACCTGTTCGTAATTATTCACTTCGCTTTTCCATAGTGCTACTGCAGCTCTCTGAGCTTCTGTAGTGTCTCCGCCGTTTCCGTTGACTTAGTGGCAAAAATCCAGGTATATGTAGAGAAAGCATCGATGACTATGAGCAGACGCTTATATTGCTTCCTGGTTGACGGAAGTGGGCCCCGTGAACCATGTGCAGGGTAAAGAGAGGCGTGTCATCCTTCGGAATGGGCTGAAGGAGCTCCTCTGGCCTTCTCTGCTTTCGTGCTTCCAGGATGCTCTTCTTATCAAATCTTGTCGCAGGCCCTTGAGTAGCACCCCTTTCTCACCCTTGTATACTATACGAGTCCGTGCTTCATGGAGTAGTCCTTCAATTCCTTTCGTTGTAGGATTGTCTTGATGGCTGCTACCTTCTCGTCTAAGGGCGTCCACAGGCCTCATTGGCTCTGCTGCTCGATGTTCGACGACGTAGACGAATTGTTCGACGAACATATCTTAGCGTCCGACTCTGAGCGTGACCTCTCGCTTATTCATCGTCATCTGGAACGCTGCGTAATGAAAATAAGCAGCCACTTCTGTAAAGCGTTGAAGCTACATCTGCGTTATAGTCTCTGGGAAGTTTACGAGTGCCGCTGCCTTGCTCGGTGATGGGAATACCTTTCCGCCTTCGACGACGTGGCCTAAAAACTCCACCTTCGTTTGCAATAGCTAGCATTTCTTCCAGTTGATCTGCAAACCATATCTCGCTGCGGTCTCGAGCACTGTCTCAAGGTTTCGAACGGTTTCTTGGTACGTTTTTGTCTTGACTATTCCGTCGTCCATGAACAGAACGATAATCGTCTTTCTAATCAACACGGCAAACACGTAGGTGACGAATCGGATGAATACCTTGCTAAATTCATACTGCCCTTCAGGCGTTACGAATGTGGTGTACTTAAGGCCTCATCGACCTCGACGTGAAAAAAGCCGTTTTTCAAGTCGATTATCAAAAATATCGCTGTTTCATCTAGGCTATTTAATACGTCTTCAATGAAAGGCATAGGAGTCCTCTCCTTCTTCATGTGCTTATTGATCGTCTGATAGGCGACGCATACTCTCTTTATGCCGTCCTTCTTAGGCACCACCACGACTTGGTTGAAATACTCGAAGTAGCTGTCCCTTATCACTCCTTCCTTGAGCGAGCGCTCTACCTGATCTCGTACGATTTTGGATTCAAGCGGCGATAATCTTATCGGACGACAGCTGATCGGCGCCTCGGTCTTCATAATTATCCGCATCTTGACTGGCGTAGACTCTTAGATAGAAAGTGTATCTCGTAGATAGAAAGATGTCGATTCGATAACACCTATTTTTCGCTCATTCTACCCCGAATTAAGAAAAGAAAGAGCAAGATATGTTCAATATTGGCTGATTTATGACATTTATTTCCGAGCGCTACGTTTTGAAGTATGATTTTCAGTTTCGGCTACTGACACCTAGAAACTGAAAACGTAGCGCTTGGGAAAAAATGTCATAAATCAGACAATATTGAACATATCTTGCTCTTTCTTTTTTTAATTCAGGGTAGAATGAGCAAAAAATAGGTGTTATCGAATCGACATCCTTCTATCTACTCTATTTTTTTGTAAATTGAGAAACTAGAAATTATTTATTTCTCGCTACAAATTGAATAATATATTGGTTCTACAATAATTTTTATTTTCATTTTCAGGAGCTATTCGAAAAACTGAGCAAGCTAACAATTCATTTAATTTGTTGGACTGCTTTCTTCCCGAGGATTAGCTCGACACTTTAAATGAAGCTTCCGAGTGCGATTTTGAAGAGGATGATGAGGTGTTCTCAATAATTCAACGTTCGGATGAGCCAAAAAAGAGAAAGATCATAACGGGTGATCTTACTCTTGCGCTTGATCGGGATGCTTCCCGAATCTATGTAGCGATGGCTCACAATCTTGACATCGATGTGGATGAGTTATTTGGGAGTCTAGAATCGATTCGCCAAGCACGGATACGTCATCGGGGAAGCCTCTCAAAAGACATCAAAGATAGTTTCTTTGCTGGACATGCTGAACGCCTTCTCGTACATTGGGACGGAAAGCAGTTCCAGGATCCAGATAATAAGTACGGAAAAGATCAGCGGCTTCCAGTTTTTGTAACTGACGTGGGAACCAAGCAGATGATAGGTATTCCCAAGATCTCCAGAGGAACGGGAGATGAGCAGGCCAAAGCAGTCGCGGCCTAGTATTTGATACGACGGCATCTAATACTGGTGCCACCAGTGGAGCTTGCGTCTTAATTGAAGAAGAATTAGGACGCAAGCTTTTACATTGTGCTTGCAGACATCATGTCATGCAATCTTTAAACTTTACTTCTGCAGATCCAGAAGTACAGATTTTTAAGAGATTTCAGCAGGAGTGGCACCGTATTGATACAGCGAACTTCGCGTCGGGAATAGAAGACGTTGAAGTTTCTCAGCACGTCAAAGAAGACGTGGAACAGATTCTTGATTGTGCGAGGCAACAGTTTCAGGTAACACAATATCATATAGCTATTTCAAAATTGATTTACTGTATAATATAAGAACAACATTTATTTTTTCAGACTTCCTTTGCTAGAGCCGACTATAAGAAGTTTTTAGAGCTTATAGTCGTATTTCTAGGAGGAAAATTGGAAGGTGGGTTGAAGTTCAAGGCCCTCATCCCCATTCACCACGCGCGCTGGATGGCGAAGGCGATTTATTCGCTAAAAATTTTTCTGTTTAGAAAACAGTTCACTTTAACTGCTAACGAGTTGGTAGGTTTACGGAATATGTGCCTTTTGTTACATTAGTGTATCAAAAGGCCTGGTTTAAAGCCAATATTCTGCAAATCTCACCAAGGATAGACCTGCAGTTTTTGAAAGATCTTATGAATTTCAGCAGCATTAATAAAAAAATTGCTGATGCTGTTTTTAAGAAATTTAGAAAGCATTTATGGTATTTAGGAGAAGAGTTAATCGCATTAGCTCTTTTTGATAAAATTTTAATTCATGATGCGATTAACTCAGGCTCAAAAGACGATAAGCTTTCTCAAAAAGCAATGTTGATCCTCAACATTGGGAAGCTAGAGAGGATTTTAGAGAAGCTAAACGAGTTGTACATGCTCTTGAATTGGTCAACGACCACGCAGAAAGAGGTGTACAACTTGCCTCTCAATATAATTACTATCTAAGTAAAAACGAAATTGTAAAATAAAACATAATGCAAATTGTTGAAAAACATAGAGATCTTTTCAAAAATTGCAGTAGAGAAACTTTGAAGAAAAGCGTGGGAGATTTTATTTGAGATTATTTGATTTTTTTTGATTATTTAATTACTTCATTATTTTTTAATGCTCCAAGTAACAGGAACATAAAATGAACTTGAGCATTTTTTATACAATGATTTTTTTGGAGAAAAACATGAAAAAATACGTTTTGTATAGTTTTCTGTTAATATTTCGAAAAGTATATCGATTAGGTAAAAAGTGTAAATAGATAAATGGTATACTATGAAATTTTGAAAAAAATAAGCTATTAAACAGTTTGATCGGTTAAGTGGAAGCGCAGAAAATCGAAAAAACGTGGAAAATTTAGCATTAATTAAAAAAATCATGCCTCCGCTATTTTACAACTTTAAGAGCTGAGCTTCGGCATGAAATAAGTTGTTGATACGCAATTTCTATGTGTAAAAAATAGACGCGATCTGATCAATAGTTTTACCACAATAGCGGTATGATTTTTTTATGCAATATCTTATAAATTGTACTCATACTGCACTGATGCTTCAATTGGAAATTTCAATACGGATTGTTAAAATTGAAGTTCCATAGAATAAAATGTATATTTTAAAATTTCGATAAATTACTTCTAAGGACTTGAAAAACGCACGCGAACATAAGTACAACAGTGAAATGCGTGGAAACTGACGAATAGTGGGGGGAGCGCTGGAGGTTCAGCACTGCTTCTCTCCTTCAATGCTTCCCCCACTACTCGTCAGTTTCTGCGCGCTCAACTGTTTGTACTCGTGTTCGCGTGCGTTTTTCAAGTTCTTAGAATTACTTGATCGAAATTTTAAAATATACATTTTGTTCTATTGAACTTCAATTTTAACAATCCGTATTAAAATTTCTAATTGGAGTATCAGTGTAGTATGGGTGCAATTTATAAGATATTGCATAAAAAAAATCATACCGCTATTGTGCTAAAACTATTGATCACATCGCGTTTATTTTTTACACACAGAAATTGAATATCCACAACTACTTTCATGCCGAAGCTCAGCTCTTAAAGTTGAAAAATAGCAGAGGTATGAATTTTTTAATTAATGCTAAATTTTCCATGTTTTTTTCGATTTTCCGCGCTTGCACTTAACCGATCAAACTGTTTGATAGCTTATTTTTTTCAAAATTTCATAGTCTACAATTTATCTGTTTACATTTTTTACCTAATCGATATACTTTTCGAAATATTAACAAAAAACTGTACAGAATGTATTTTTTCATGTTTTGTAAATTTTCCTGAAACATTTAAAATGCCCCGAAATTTTTAGTGAAATCTGTAATTATAAAAGTTTAATTTTTTTCTCTAAAAAAATTTGTTAACAATTAATTAGTTAATAACAGATTACTTTGAATGACTATATTTGTTGCAATGCATGTAGTGATTTTTGTTATCAATTAATTTGTTAACAACAAAGCTTTAATAATTATATTCATTGTAATTTATGTAATCATTAATATTCGGCTTTATTCTTTAAACATACATTTTTTAAAATAATTAATTTGTTGATAATAAAGTATAATTATAATAATTATTGTAATATTTATTTACCGCGAATGGTTTCAAAATATTCTTGTATCAACTGATTTTACGAGAAAAATATAAAGGAATGTACCCGGAGCTGTAGCTGCGAACGACAGCACGTGTAGCACCACATGTTTTGTTCTCTGCGGGAAGGACCAAGGGCTCTTAAAAGCTTATTTCGGAAAAAAATTTGACGTTTCACCTACTTTTTGAAGCGAATGCCAGAACTTTCATTTGATTTTTAACCCTCTTCTTAAAACTTACTTTGCCAAATTCTTTCTGGAATTGTTTTTGTATGAATTGAAGAACGTTGTGTTAAAGCTTGAGAAAAAAAAATATCAGAAAATCACCATAATTTCATAGTTATATTCGTGTAATTGTTTGCCTGTAGTAAATGATATTTAAAAAAAAGAAATTACAAAGGAGCTACCAAATCTAAACCGATTTCAAAAATTTAAAATCCGTTGTACTTCTACTGAACCCCTCCATCGCTAAGGCTACACGCATTTGAAAATTTCCAGTATGGACCTGGAACTTGGCAGCCTAATATTCATATATATATATATATATATATATATATATATAGTGATCGAATTGATGAATGAATGGCTGTTTCTTTCGGTTGCAGGCATTCATCATCTTCAGAATCACCAACATATAGTTAAGTATAATTTTTAATTTTAAGAATTTTGAAAAGTTTGAAAAAATCCTCGTTTATTTGCACACGCTTTATAGTGTTCAAATATATAATGGCCATTTAATCGCGATACTTAGAAAAACAATCTAAGAATTTTTAAAAAACCGCCTATTCATTTATCTCCATGATGGTGTGAAAATAATGTCTTCAACTATTTCTTTTAAAAAATAAAAAACTTTGATTAGTTCACAAAATATATATAACTCTCTCGCTCCCCGAGTCGCACTCTGTATAGACCCCCTGCAGCGCTGCAGCCCGGCCAGCGCGGCCGAGAGACCGGCAGTTCCGCGCGCCGCCGTTAGGCGGCGGACCCTGCGAAATCACGAAACCACCACAGAGTTGGGCGGCCAGTGGGGATATAAGGCCAAGCGCACAGCGGCTCCGAGCGCCTCCCTGTCGACTTCCCCACCCAGAGAGTATCGTTTATATCAATGATTTATATAAATATGTAAATATGTAAATATATGTGTTGCAAGGGGTTCTGATTATGATGGAGCTCTGGAGTCGCTGGCGTCGGCGGTTGCTCTCTCCGATCAGCTGGTGACTGTGGCTCCCCGTTGGAGACTGGATGGCGTGAAATTTCAAATATGAATAATATAAGCAAGCGTTAAATTAATCAGACGGTCATGCATCAGTCTGTAATCATTCAAAGCATTTAATGAAAACGAAATGAAAGCATGTAAGCCAAGTTAATTAAAACAATTATATAAAGCCAGAGCCAGTCTCGTAACTGAAATCTTAAGTAAAATAGAATGGAGGACTTGAGGTGTTCTGGAGCGCCTTAAAGTCAATTAATACGCTTGTGATATAAGTTACATATTAATTTATTCATTCAGTAATCTTTAAAAAATACAATTAATAATATTCTAAGTCATGTATAATGATTCGCTCATAGAGCATTGAAATTTAAAGTTTATCCCCCTTTTTTCGTACCACGCGGATAGATACAAAATTTATTGACGCAGGAGCGTATACTAAGATCCGCCGACGAATGTTAATGATACATTTTCTTACGGAAAATTGGTAAGGAGGGTTGGCTTGCAACGGGGTCTTAGGCGACCACCTGGACACATCCGCTTTGATACGGTACCGTCCTGCACGGGAATTTAAAAAGGAATGGGAGGGCTGCTCCCAAAGACGTACCCACCAGCATAAGCCGGAGTCATCGGCTAGACTATAAGGAAGGATAGGTGACTCCAATCAAAGGTATTTACCAGAGAGGTGAGGAAAGTTGAAGTGCCGATTCACGGCTCCGACGGGCCTATTTATACCCGAAATTGCGGTGTCCGGACGCGGGGGCTCGACTCCTTCCACCGAAAATCTCAGAGACGCTGTTACATTTGCTATGTGCTAAACTCGCGTCGCGGAAAAGAAAGGAAGCGATCTGCGCGCTGGAAGAAAATTGTACTATGCGTATGCTAATTGCGCGCTGGAAAAAGAAAAGGCGTAAGAAGGGACGACACGCTTTTGTCACACGGACAGGAAAACTCCCGAACGCGAACATACAAAGGTAGCCCACCGCGCGCACGATCAAAATTTGATTCGGTCCCCACGAATCGTCTAACGCGAGATTAGTCGCGAGTATAGCCAGGAGCGTATCGAGAGAGCGGGCCACGCGCAGGGCCGTACCACGCAGCAGCGCGTCTAGGTTCCATGGATGAGAGCCCCATGCACCCTTGCAGTGTGTATATGTTGTATGTGTTGTATGTGGTATATGTATACCTAAGTATTTGTTTATTCTTGAACAATATGAAGCGTATGCAAATAAAAGAAAATTCTTTAAAAATATAAAAAATAAAATACAAAATTAAAAAAAAAAACAAAATTTAGTGGATTAGGCCTACAGGGGAAACCACTTTAAAAAAAACGCGCTATTTCTATTTACCTTTTTGGGTGAAAAAATAGAAATAATTTTATCTACATTTATTACCTATACATATCATTTCCACCATCTTCCTAGAAACAACATCTAACCTAAAAACACACAACACCACCACAACGTAAAAACTATATCTATAACAATCTATGATTACCTTTACCTATCACTTAAGGGGTTATGACAGTTTTAAAACCTGCAAAAAACGAAAAATTGTTAGTGTTGTAAAAAATTAATAGATATATAGGTGCTCTAAAAACTATATTTTTGCTTTCAAATACAAGTATTATACATCACTTTTATGCATAAATAATATGCAAAAAGTGAGTGTAACATTTAAAAACAATTAAAGGAATTGCTTACCAAAAATCATGATTTTCATCACTTTTGTTTGCTTGCCGCATGGTTCTGATGGAACCGTACCATCAATTCTAATGAATCAAAGTGCCAAATCTTCCTTATGAGTCTGGTCTCAGACTAAGTGGAACAGATTCCTGAAAAACACAAAATTAATATAATTAATTAAACATATATTGACAATATTAATAATTATAGTGAATGTTACATATGTAAATATACGTAACATTCACTTTGAACTTATTTTTGCCCATTCTGCTCCACTCAGTTTGTGACCGTACTCATTAGGAAGGTTTTACACTTTAGTTCATCCGGATTGATGTTACGGTTCCTTCAGAAAGCTGCGGCAAGTACATGAAAAGCATGAAAAAACTAAATTTGAGTAAAAGGCATTTAAAGTTTATAATGTAAATCATACAAATGAACTCAGCTATACTTACAGAAACTATGTGGCATACCTTGATTTGCTTTTGGTACTCAAATATACATGCAATAAAGCATACTTTGTGGTACGCGTACATCATGCTGTGTGATAATAGTATATAGAAGCTGAAAATAAAATAAAAGTTATCGTTACCTATTCATAATCAAGTTATACTATTGATTGCAATTATGTGCAGTACTAACCATTATCAAAAACATTTCAAGTTGTTAGAAAGTACACAAAATAATATACCAGTTAGTCAGAATAATAGGCCCATCTTGCTGTCTTGGACCCGTACACCTAAAAGCAAAAAATAAAGAAACAAAGAAAAAGTTCTTTACGGATAAATTATAACTTATTAGTTTTCAATACTTATCTGAATAATTTTTGTATTCTGCAGAAGCTCTTGCACTTTTACAACACCACTGAGGTTATAAGCATTGTTACAGCAGCTAGCAGACTAACTGCACTGATCTAGTGTCTTGGATGAAAAACAGCTGTTTGGCTGCTTTCTGCTGCTTTACAGAAAATTTTACTATACCGATCAAACAGTAATCTTCATTCTCGACCGGACGCTGTGAGGTACAACCTGTTCGAGTGGAAAATTCAAATTTGTTGAATGCCTTTACTTTAACGCATTGAGTTTATTAACATAAAATCACACATAGAAAAATTAATTTTACGGATTTTATTTATTTTACGGAAATAATTTCATAACTCTTGAGAAAAAAACGGTTTGTAAAACGGTTTTTAGGTCGTATTTTCAGTGAGATTTCTCATGAAATAACTCTGTAAAATGTGTGGTAGAACAATCCTTTTCACAAGTTTGGCTAATTAAAATATTTAAATATCACGATTTTTCAAAAATTTACTTGGAACAGATTTATCAGTTTTTTGTCGATATTTTCAAGGCAAATTTTTTTAGCAAAAAAAAGCTTTCAGGAACATATTCTACGGACTATTAACTGTGAAAAAAGTGAATAAAAAAAAAATTAATATTTTCAAAATTTTAACACTGTCATAACCCCTTAAACCCTTAAGTCTACAGTTAATTTAACGCCTTCATCTTGATATAAACGAGACTTGATATAAGCGAGGAAATAATTAAACAGATTATTTCCTGCGCTTTTTTTTAAACCCCCAATCGGCCCCGATAGGAGCCAGGCCAACCGCCACCCTCTCAGCGTCAACTATTCAGACGCTGAACATTGGAGACGACACTAACGGAGCCGACGCACCGCTCCAGCACTGCAGCCAGCGGAAGGAGTCAACGCCTAGGAAGTCATCGCCCGCCTCTGCTGAGGTCAACCACCGCTCACAGACTCGCAGAGGAGCAGCTACCAGCATCCGGCCAACTGGACTCCGGACGTTCCAGACTTCCTCAGAGATTCTCTCTTTCTCTCTTGAAGAGCGGGCTCTTGCTATCGTCCAGACTCGCTTCCAGAGTCAACGTGTAGAGGGTGAGCTGTGTCCGCTCTACACGCAACGTAGATGCTTCAGTCAGACGTGACTGCATCGTGGGAATACGAAGCCTGCTCTACGAGCAGCCCCTCGCCCTGTCACTGCTATAAACGAACAGACGAGTCTTCTGCAGTAGCGAGGCGACTCCAGACCCTGTTCCACAAGCAGCTTCTCTCCTTCTACGGCGTTTCTACGCCCGCTGTCTTCTAGACCAAATTGAGCGAGGACCGTCTCTCTGCGTCGACGCGCTTCGAGCGCCCCCCTGTCGACTCCCAACCCAGAGAGTCTTGTTTATGTCAAGCTCCATCATTGATCTTTCTATGAATCCATCAATGACATTTCTATAGTCAATAAACTATATATACAAATCCTTATACACATTCTAAGTATTAGCGAAAGACAAACATAATACAAACATAACAATAGAAATGACCAACTTTTCAATAGTTATTAGTCACATAAAAGTTAGTCATAAATTACTCATAAAAGAAAAAAATAACCTAGTTCGATTCGGGGACCTATGCGGGATCTGCACCTCTCCTAAATCAAAATAAAGACAGAAAACCTTGGTAAAATGCGGGGCCCGTGCGGGGGCCTTTGCGGCGGCCTATGCGGGGTCCGTGCGGGGGTCTATGCGGGGCTCATATTTAAAAATACGCTTATAAACCACAATAAATGCGGGGCCCGTGCGGGGCCCGTGCAAAACCCTTATAAATGTCTATGAGAGAAAAGAAAGTACTAATGCGGGGCCCGTGCAGCGGCCTATGCGGGGCCCTATGCGGGGAAGATGCGGGGCCAGCACCTCTTCTAAATCAAAATAGAGTCATAAAACCTTGGTAAATTGCGGGGACCGTGCGGGACCCCTGTGATTCTCAAAATAACCTAATTTTTAACACAATTAGACCAAGGATTGCGGGGCCCCTCAAAATTTACCCGCAATCAAAACAACTATATAATATAGGTAGATATATCTTACTATATTATATAGTTGTATTGGGCTGAGGTGGAATTTGCCCCCCCTCCCGCCCCCTCCTACCCCCCTCAAAAGGACCCAGAAACGTTTCAAAAGTTTGGTTATTTTTACGGCCCCCCCCCCTCATCGACCCCTCCCGCCCCCTCACCCCCCCCCCCTCATGAACCCCCCCTCATTCCTTAGAATGTTAACATTTATAATAATTTAATAGAACGTATAGATTATTATTGGAGAAGAAAGACATCATTGGAGATAGGGACGTTAATTAATGGCGCTTTTTTTTTAAAGTGGTTTTCCCTGTAGGCCTAATCAACTTTCTAGTTTTGTAGATTTATGTTATTATAATGATATAAAATATAATATAAATATATGTGTGTATTTTATATACATCTTACTATATTATTCAGTTGTTTTGAGCCGCGCTGCCCCCCCCCCCTCGCCCCTCCTCGTCCCCTCTCGCCCCCCCCTCGTCACCCCTCGCCACACATCTGGGCCCCTCTCCGCACCCCCTCAGCCCCCCCTCAGGTGAAGGTGCTAGGTAGATGGTCAGCTTCATGGGTCGAGGAGTGTGTGAAGAGTGGTGGTTAATACCTGTAGCAATAAGTGGACGGTGTAGGGATAGGTTGAGTAATGGTCGCGATTGAAGTCATAAGTGAAAGGTTTGGTTGTGAAAGTTATGGTTAGTATCATAAGCGGAATGTGTAGATTATAATTGAAGTAGGAAGACGTGATCAGAGATAGTGATAAGCATAATCAGAAAGTCATAGGTGTATGAGATTGGTAGAGATTATGTGTGGAGGGCGGAGATTACGATTGTATTCATAAGTGGATGTTGTAAGGACAGTTGGAAAAGAACAAGATGATTGAATGCAATAGATGGATGGTGGAGGTTCTTGGTATAAGGTATATTGCAAAGGTAGAAATGGCTGGTGTTGAGAGAGGCCATAGGTGTACGTGAAGGTGAATGTTGGAAGTCATAATTAGAGGTATTAAATGGACGCTGGCGATCATGATTAAAAGCGATATGTGAAGGGTGGAAGTGTTGGTGAAGGGAAACGGTAGACTTCATGGGTGTATATGAAAAGTGAAGGATAACAGGTTGATGGAAAGTTCATGGCTAGATGTGATAGATGGAGGCTGAAAATCATGGGTGATAGGTAAAGGTCAGAAGTCATGGGTGACGCTGATAGTGGGCGTTATAAGGGATAGGTGGAGTGTCGAAGTCATGATTGGAGTCATAAGTCGAAGAGGAAAGTAACACGCGGAGTAGGAGAACTGGATTGCCAGTAACAGATGGACAGTGGAGGTGCTAATTAGTCGGTACGCTTCATGGGTCGACATTATAGGTGGTGCGGTTTGAGGTTACGAGTAAAGATGCTAGGTGATGCGCGGAATTCATGTATCTCTGATCATGTCTTCCGACTCCAATTATAATCTACACATTCCGCTCATGATACTAACCATAATTTTCACAACCAAACCTTTCACTTATGACTTCAATCGCGACCATTACTCAACCTATCCCTACACCGTCCACTTATTACTATAGTTATTAACCACCACCCTTCACACTCTCCTCGACCCATGAAGCTGACCTTCTACCTAGCACCTTCTACTGAGGGGGGTCTGAGGGGGGGGGGGGGGCGGAGGGTGGCCAAACGAGGTGGGTGGCGAGGGGGGCAAAGCGTATAAAAATAACCAAACTTTTGAAACGTTTCTTGGTTCTTTTGAGGGGGGGCTGAGGGGGCTAGTGAAGCGGGGCTAAGTTCCAGCGCTGCTCAAAACAACTATATAATATTCTAAGGAATGAGGGTGGTGAGGGGGGTAGAGGGGGGGGGGGTGAGGGGGCGGGAGGGGGTAAGGGGGTAAAAACCGTAAAAATAACCAAACTTTTGTAACGTTTCTTGGTCATTTTGAGGGGGGGTAGAGGGGTGGTATGAGGGGGGAGCGACGGGGCGGGAGGGGGGGAAAATTCCACCTCAGTCCAAAACAACTATATGATATAGTAAGATATATGGTGGTGTGGAAATAATAGAGTATTTAACCCCCCCCCCCCAAACAAACCTTTTCAAGGTAAAAGGCTGGCAAGTATAAGGTCGTTTCTTCATGTAAAAATTAAAGATTAATTTTACAACTCTTGATAACCTTAATGTAAAAAAAACTCTTAATAACACTTATGCAGACAAAACCAAACTTTTATTAACATTCATACAGACAAAATAAAAATTCTTAGAGCTTACTCTAAAATTCAACTTTAATTTTCAAACTTCGACAACTCTTATGTAGTCGAAATTATAAGTGCTGTATTCTATACAGTTATTTAATTATGAAAATTAAAGATCTTGATAACACTTATATAGACAAAATACTAGTAGCTTTACTGCATACTCTTAAGACGTGTTGATATTATAATCGTCAGATCAACAAATAATATATCTTCTTTCCTCTTGTGAATAAGTGATCGAACACAAATACTGGAAGAATATGTGATACTTATAGATCAAGTTGGAAAACAAATAATTATGTTTGGATGAATGTCTTCTTTTACCTATTCAATGAGTTAATCACAATCACTCAAATCATGATGCTTATACATCAAGCTAAAAAATCCGAAACTCTCATTGTTCGAGCGCAAATGAATGTATATAAATAATATCGAGATAATGTGGGGAAACTCCGCCCTATCGGGACTCAGCATACCTGAGAACAAAATAGTAGTTTAAGATTTATTATCCTGCATGCATATTCCCCGACCCTGTCGTAAAATCAATCCGACGCCCGACTGTCATCAGCGTTCGAGACTCGGGAAATTCCCTTCGCAATATTTGCTCCTCTCCGCTTAATGACCTACATGTACCGTAAACGCCGCCCTCCTTAATTTTCACCAATCCCAATTCACAGTTTTATTAGACAATAGTTCGGGGACGAACCTATCTAGCGTCTCCGAGGTTATGCGCTTCCTTTTGCGAACGAAACGCGCCAGAATGAATTCAGCTCTCGAACCGTCACATTGGAGAGAGCATTGTAACATCTTGAATACTTGCAACTTTCAAATATATCTGCGTGAAAACTGAGTGATCTGTGAACAGTTATTTCTTATCCAATAATTGCACTAGGTTAAGTCAGAGTGCAATGCATTTCTCGCAAAACTAAAGTGAGGCTTTTCCATGGTCCTTCGAGCCGGATCACCAGTGCATCAAAGAAAATCTAAAGAAGAAAGTGCATATGCTTAAGAAAAAGAAGCCATCACCAGATAAAAGGCGCAAATAAGAAGATCAAGTGTTACATCGAAATAATCAAATACCATTGAGTCAAAAAAAAGGGGATCGAAGTCAAAACCGAAGGACGTATCGCCACTCCAAGTCAAGAGCTACTCGGCATACATAAGCTAGCCATCATCCTCTCATACGTTGGAGCTACAATTCGAGACGGAGGTACCCATAGCAGCAAAGAGAGCAGACATAAAGAAGCAGCGGGCTACGGACCAATCAGACTTCAGCGGAAAGAGTTTCAACAAGGGTCAACGACGAGCGACGACCGCCTAAACATCGAAAGGGTAAGCTCGTTATTAAATTGTTCGTCGAATCCCTCTATCTTTCTCCCAACTCCTCACCAACATGGCAGACGCCGCGCGACTAAAAGAATTGAAGGTCACTCGAGGCGTGATCAGAGGTCAAATCACCACGTTTCAAAAATTCCTCGACCTAAATAAAGACGACGAAGGCTTGACCGCCCACAAGCTCGTCAATCGCCTGCAAAAGGTGAAAGACGCGTTTGAAAATTTCGAATCTGTACAGTCCGAAATTGAGAAGAGTACGAAGACCGACGCGGAATTAGAAAAGGCTCTTGATGACCGATTTATTCTGCAAGAGTCGTATTATTCGGCCGTCGCCGAAGCTGATGAAATTCTCGCGAGGTTGACTATTATAACGCCGCACTCTACTCATGCAAACGCGAATCTCGAGCCGGTACGTGAATCGCGACGACACATTAGATTCCCCGATGCTCCGATTCCAACATTTTCGGGAAGGTACGAAGAATGGCTACCGTTCCATGATTCGTTTAAAACCTTAGTACACGATCAAGAACACCTTCTAAACGTCGAAAAATTACATTTATTAAAAAACGCTGTGAAGGGTGAGGCTGCGGATAAAATTAAGCACATCAGTATAAGCGAAGATAATTACGAGCGCGCGTGGAATCTTTTGAGGAAGGGCTACGCTGACAAACGCCTCATTATTTCCAAGCATCTAAGTTTGCTTCTGCGTCTCCCCGTACAAACACACGAAAGCGCCGACGGGCTTCGTAAGCTCGCGGACGAAACCATGCAGCATGTAGAGTCTCTGGAGTCGCTAAAGATCAAGGTTTCTCCAGAAATTCTAGTGCAAAATCTAGAAAATAAATTATATAAAACCACTGCGGAAAAATGGGAAGAAAAAATGACTCCCAACGTGTTCCCAAAGCTCGACGAGATGATCGACTTTTTATACGCGACCGCCGCGCGTCTTTCCAAGAGAGAAAACGATTGCGAGCCAGCGCGCGAGACGGAGACAAGTGCTCAAAAATCTGATCAAGCCAAAAAAGGCAAAGGTAAAAAACAAACGCTTGTCACCGGTTCGTCGAAGCCCCGCAATTGCCCCATATGTACTGACGCGCAGCATCCAATCTGGAAATGTCCAAAATTCCTAGACTGGGACTTCGCAAGGCGTGTCGAAGCCGCGAAGAATGCGTCGCTGTGTTTAACTTGCCTCCGAAAACACGAAGGCAAGGAATGTAAATTCAAAAAATGCTTTGTGTGCGACAGTCCGCAAAATATCCTGCTCCATCGACATGAGTCGAAAGGCAGTCAAAATTGACTAGCGGAGCCTACAGCAACACCGCAAACTTGCATTTCATCTACAGCACGCAATGCTTTAAATCAATTCATGACGAGCGCGGTAGTATACGTGTTTAATAAGGACAATAAAATGATAAAAGCTCGAATTCTATTGGATACGTGTTCTACTGTCAACTTTATGACTGAAGACTTTGCTAACCTATTGAAATTACCTAAAAAGAAATGCTGTGTTGCTGTAGGGGCTGTGAATCAAATGGAGACTAAAACTAAGCACTCCATAACGGCCACGATTAAGTCAACCAAAAATGACTTCAAAACAACGATCGAGTTCTTGACGATCCCGTGCATATCTGAAGCATCTCCCTCCGAAACGGTCGAGAGAGACGTTATAAAACTTCCAAAAAATATCAAGCTCGCGGATCCGAACTTTCACAAAGCAGCTCCGGTAGACATGCTGCTAGCTTCGGGACCTACATTATCAATGCTTTCGGTCGGGCAAATTAATCTTCACGACGATACCGCCGACTTGTACTTACAAAAAACGGTTCTAGGGTGGGTTATCGGCGGTTACCTCACCGCGGAGAAGACCAATCTTGGCGCCGTGTGCAAAATGTCCGAAGTCACTTACGACTTGGAAAAATTCTGGCGCGTCGAAGAAGGGCCCACTGACGCGCATTATTCCGAAGAAGAGACAGCATGCGAAAAACACTATGTCAAAAACACAACGCGAAACGCGGACGGGCGTTACATTGTTGCACTTCCGTTCAAAACTGATCCGTCGGTTCTCGGCAAATCGCGAGCTCAAGCTTGCAAGCAACTCCACGCTTTAGCTCAACGATTCAAAAAAAATCCAATTCTGGAGAAAGATTACACCGCCGTGATTAATGAATATCTTGAATTGGGGCATATGTCTGAGGTGCCTGCCGAAAGCGAAGAAACCGGGTACACAATGCCTCATCACGCGGTTATTAAAACGTCAAGTAAAACAACCAAAACAAGAACGGTGATGAACGCGTCACAGCCAACTGATTCAGCCCTTTCATTGAACAATATTTTGATGGTCGGGCCTACTATTCAAGAAGATCTACTTGTATTTTTATTAAGATTTCGCCTACATCAATATGTCGTTTCGGCCGACATTGAGAAAATGTACCGTCAAATCCTCGTAAGAGAAGACGATCGGAAATATCAAAAAATCCTTTGGCTGCGCGACGGAAAAACAATTACATTGCAAATTAATACGGTAGCTTTCGGTTTAGCATGCGCTCCGTTTCTCGCGATCCGCAGTTTGCAACAACTGGCCGACGACGAGGGCGAAAAATATCCACGCGCCGCGAAAATTGTGAAAAAAGATTTTTATGTCGACAATCTTTTGACCGGCAGCGACACAATCGAAGACGCGCGTGAGATCCGGAAGGAAATTACCGAACTATTAAAATTGGGAGGTTTTAATCTGCGTCAGTGGGCCTCGAACGACGAGAGAGTCTTGACCGGATTGAGAAAAGATCAAATCGAAACTAATTTTGAGTTAGATCGCGACCAAACTATCAAGACTCTCGGAATATCGTGGAATGCAACTCAAGACGCAATTCAATACTTCACAAATCCCATATGCAACACCCAAAAAAGGTCAAAACGAGCCATACTGTCCGAGATCGCAAAAATCTTCGATCCTCTGGGATTACTCGGGCCTGTGATCTTGTATGCAAAAGGTATCATGCAAGACATTTGGAGATTAAAGTTAAACTGGGATGAATCGGTTCCTTCAAGTCTTAATACGGCATGGACCGAATTCTGCGAACAACTCCCGCTCATTAACGGCATATCTTTCAATCGAAAGGTCATACTCGAAAACGCGAATAACATTCAATTGCACGGTTTCGCGGATGCCAGCCAAAAGGGCTATGGAGCGTGTTTATACGTCAGATCAGTCGATGCCAACGGCAAAATTGAATGTAATTTGTACTGCGCAAAATCTCGGGTAGCACCTCTAAAATCCGTGTCGATCCCACGATTAGAGCTTTGCGCGGCGGTTTTGCTAGTAAAATTATATCAACAAGTCACCAAAGGCTTAAATATTAAATTCGACAAAGTGACTTTATGGTCGGATTCCAGTATAACGCTACATTGGATAAAAACGGCTCCAAGCCTACTAAAAGTTTTCGTAGCAAATCGCGTCAGCGAAATACAAAACGCGACGAAAAACGTTCAATGGCGCCACGTGCGGTCGGAAGACAACCCCGCGGACGCGCTTTCGCGAGGACAACGCCCGGGCGAGTTCTTGAAAAATTATTTATGGGTTAACGGTCCCGATTGGCTTAAAAAAGACGAAGCACAGTGGCCAGAAGCGAACATCCCTGGACTCTCAGAGGAAATGTCCGAGGTAAAAAAAAACGCCTGTTTGCTCGCGACAGATCCTCCAAATGAAGAGCAAAAAAGAGCAAAAATCTTACAGATCTTCGAAAAGTTTTCCTCATACGAAAAATTAAAAAGATTTGTGGCTTGCTTCAAGCAGTTCAGTCGCGAAAAAACTTTGTCTGGGCAATTAACAGTCCAAGACCTACGCGACGCCGAACGCACGATAATCAAGCGCAGTCAGCAGGTCTATTTTTCAAAAGAAATCCACGATATCGAAAACAACAAAGATTTAAAGCGCACTAGTAAGCTACTCTCATTGAGCCCATTCGTAGATACCGAAGGCATAATGAGAGTGGGGGGGAGGCTTAAGAACGCGGCTTTACCTTATTCGCAGCGTCACCCTATGCTATTGCCAAAGTCTAATCACCTCAGCGATATAATAATTCGCAGTTACCACCAAAATTTACTTCATGCCGGTAGCCAAATAACACTCTGCACTTTACGTCAAAAATTTTGGCTAATCGACGGACGCGATCAAGTACGCAAAATAATAAAAAGATGCGTTACATGTGTTCGCGCGGATCCTCCGACTACCAAATATGTAATGGCAGATCTACCGAGTATTCGAGTCAACCAAGCGCGAGCGTTTTACAACGTGGGAATTGACTACTGTGGCCCGTTTTTCATAAAAGAAAAAAAGTATCGCAATACAAAAAAAATTAAAGTTTATGTCGCGGTATTCGTGTGTCTAGTAGTCAAAGCGATTCATCTTGAGCTAGTTAGCGACCTAACTACCGAAGGATTTCTCGCAGCCCTCGAACGTTTCATGGTGCGACGCGGCAAACCAAAAAACATCTATTCAGACAACGGCACGAATTTCGTCGGCGCTAATAATGAATTGAAAGAACTTTACGAGTTGGTAAAATCTAACGAGCACAACGGAGAAACGCGTGAATTTTTGGCAAGCCAAGAAATAGTTTGGCACTTCACCCCGCCCTTGTCACCGCACTTCGGAGGCTTATGGGAATCGGCCGTAAGGTCTTTCAAAAAACATATGAAACGCGTGGCGACTGATCTCTTATTCACATTCGAAGAATTGAATACCTTTGTTATAGCGGTAGAAGGTATTTTAAATTCTCGACCTCTAACACCCATGTCCAACGATCCAAACGACCTTTCCGTCCTTACACCTGCCCATTTCCTTATCGGCGAACCATTAACGAGTTTACCAGGTAAGGACTACACTGACATTCGCACCAACCGATTGTCGCAATGGCAGCACATCCAAAAAATGAGAGACCATTTTTGGAAAAGATGGCACAAAGAATATTTGCACGAATTAAATATTCGAAACAAGTGGAAGACTGGCAAGCATTCCATTTGCAAGGGTTCCATCGTGCTGCTGAGAGACGACAACGTGCCAAGTATGCGATGGTCACTAGGAAGAGTGATCGACGTCCACCCTGGCACCGACGGAATCGTACGAGCAGCGACTGTAAAGACAGCGACCAGTGAATTTAAGCGTTGCGTGAAAAAACTAGCCTTATTACCAATTGAAACCCACAATGTAAATGATAATAAAGAATTAGAAAATTAAGTTGATCGGAATACCTCTCAACGGGGGGAGTATGTTCGAGCGCAAATGAATGTATATAAATAATATCGAGATAATGTGGGGAAACTCCGCCCTATCGGGACTCAGCATAACTGAGAACAAAATAGTAGTTTAAGATTTATTATCCTGCATGCATATTCCCCGACCCTGTCGTAAAATCAATCCGACGCCCGACTGTCATCAGCGTTCGAGACTCGGGAAATTCCCTTCGCAATATTTGCTCCTCTCCGCTTAATGACCTACATGTACCGTAAACGCCGCCCTCCTTAATTTTCACCAATCCCAATTCACAGTTTTATTAGACAATAGTTCGGGGACGAACCTATCTAGCGTCTCCGAGGTTATGCGCTTCCTTTTGCGAACGAAACGCGCCAGAATGAATTCAGCTCTCGAACCGTCACATTGGAGAGAGCATTGTAACATCTTGAATACTTGCAACTTTCAAATATATCTGCGTGAAAACTGAGTGATCTGTGAACAGTTATTTCTTATCCAATAATTGCACTAGGTTAAGTCAGAGTGCAATGCATTTCTCGCAAAACTAAAGTGAGGCTTTTCCACTGATGTATGAAAATATGAACGTGTAACCATCTTCGCGTTAAGGGTCTGTTGGACAGATTACCATTTCTTTAGTGTCACTTCTCCTTCGATTATCTATACCTTCGATTTGACATAAATTCTCATTTTAATTTTAAGAAAAGAAAGTTATGATATCAATAAATAAATTGGCAAGTTTTTTGCTATAAAAAATAATTGTTTTCAAATAAATAAATAACCGATTAAATTGAGGAAGGATTATAAATATATGTGTTCATATAAACACTCAATCAAATTGCAGCATGTGAAAAGGTGGATAGCCTGTGAAAAGGTACAGTCGGGTACAATTAAAACTTTGAATAATTGCGACTGCTGCCACGTTCTGTACATGTAATAGAATGGTATGATGTTCTTACATGACATTATCACATGACAAATGTGCCCATAATATGTAGTAATATCATGTTTGTCTAAAATTATTATGTAATTTAACAAGATTGTTTCGCATCATGAAAACTTTTTCATTTATTTATGGAAGCTACGAGCGGATGTACAATCTACTCTACTTAGTAATTCAGTAAATGTATTGCTATCCTTATTTCATTCAAAATCTATGTCCAGGACGATTATATACAATTATATATGAGATTTAAATTCTGTTGATTTACATACATTTAAAAAAAACAGGAACAAATTCTATCATGTAGAACGCAATTTTTTGACGGAAAAACTTGCCGCCCCGTCCTATCATAGATAATCGATGAACCACTAAATGTCAGTGTAATTAAGAATATCATAAAATTTTTAATATAGTTAATTTATCGTCCTATTATCCTATAATGCGTAATACTCAAATCATTATATTAAACTGTGAGACCAATGGCCTCAAATAATAATAAACAATGGAATTTTTTAATTAAGTAAAGATTTTAATTAAGTAAAGATTTGAAACTAAAAGCTGTAAACTACATAAATATTAATTTAAAATTTTTAAACTTGATTTATTTTCCAACTAGAGTCATAGAAATTTATTTTATAACATTTTTTTAATATGTAATAATAGTCACAATTATTTTTAATCAACTTCCTGCAATCTTCCGATAATACTAACAGAGGTTTGTAAAACATACATACAAATAACCAAAAATGAGCTTAGAATGATTGCAAGATTAAGTTTGAATTCTTTAAAAATTGGTCAAGGACAGTAATAAATACATATAGAATGAAAAATCGATTCAGAGATTTTTTAACGGTGTTTCATTAACAAGTTAATTTGGTTAACCTTGCATAATTTGAAGATGGTATACATCGTTATCTATGATAGGACGGGGCGGCAAGTTTTTCCATCAAAAAATTGCGTTCTACATGATAGAATTTGTTCCTGTTTTTTTTAAATGTATGTAAATCAACAGAATTTAAATTTTATATATAATTGTATATAATCGTCCTGGACATAGATTTTGAATGAAATAAGGATAGCAATACATTTACTGAATTACTAAGTAGAGTAGATTGTACATCCGCTCGTAGCTTCCATAAATAAATGAAAAAGTTTTCATGATGCGAAACAATCTTGTTAAATTACATAATAATTTTAGACAAACATGATATTACTACATATTATGGGCACATTTGTCATGTGATAATGTCATGTAAGAACATCATACCATTCTATTACATGTACAGAACGTGGCAGCAGTCGCAATTATTCAAAGTATTAATTGTACCCGACTGTACCTTTTCACAGGCTATCCACCTTTTCACATGCTGCAATTTGATTGAGTGTTTATATGAACACATATATTTATAATCCTTCCTCAATTTAATCGGTTATTTATTTATTTGAAAACAATTACTTTTTATAACAAAAAACTTGCCAATTTATTTATTGATATCATAACTTTCTTTTCTTAAAATTAATATGAGAATTTATGTCAAATCGAAGGTATAAATAATCGAAGGAGAAGTGACACTAAAGAAATGGTAATCTGTCCAACAGACCCTTAACGCGAAGATGGTTACACGTTCATATTTTCATACATGAGAGTTTCGGATTTTTTAGCTTGATGTATAAGCATCATGATTTGAGTGATTGTGATTAACTCATTGAATAGGTAAAAGAAGACATTCATCCTAACATAATTATTTGTTTTCCAACTTGATCTATAAGTATCACATATTCTTCCAGTATTTGTGTTCGATCACTTATTCACAAGAGGAAAGAAGATATATTATTTGTTGATCTGACGATTATAATATCAACACGTCTTAAGAGTATGCAGTAAAGCTACTAATATTTTGTCTATATAAGTGTTATCAAGATCTTTAATTTCCATAATTAAATAACTGTATAGAATACAGCATTTATAATTTCGACTACATAAGAGTTGTCGAAGTTTGAAAATTAAAGTTGAATTTTAGAGTGAGCTCTAAGAATTTTTATTTTGTCTGTATGAATGTTAATAAAATAGTACTTACAGTGATAAATAACGCTTGTTCATTCAAGTCTGATGCTGTTTATATACTGTTTTTTAATGCTAATTTCACCTGTAACAAAAAGAATAATGTATTTTAAAACAAAGAATCAAGTTCTGTAATGGTAAAATTAATTTCATTAATAATAATTGAAATATACTTATCTGAGAGAGTGATATCCGTTAATAGCATATTTTGATCATCATGCCATCTTTTTATCCGTGCATTTTTGCACTTGGAACTTTTTATAGTTCTGGATTAAACACTATTATGCACACACGTACTATGACTTTTACGGGATTTGAGCGCGTTTTAAATAACATAATTATTATGATAAACTTGGAGAACCCAGATGGAGGTTATTAGCTAGCAGAAACCAGCAGTAGACTAATACTTTATAGCTTCGTTATAGGGATCCCTAGCTATAACCAGAGATGAGTGGGGAGATGCGCAACGCTGTAGTCGTCGGCGCGGCGATTTTGAAGGCAGTTGAGCCGGCTCTCGAGTTGTGACGTACCATATGGTGCGAAACAAAATTCAAAGCAATGTGAAAATCCTTTACTAAAAAAAAAGGTGAAAACTCCTCGGAAAGTAGGTAGAAAGAGGGGGTACAAAGCACAGCAGCGAGTATCTTCTTTCCGCGCTGCTCCAAGACGGTTCCGATATTTTCGTGCACTCGGCCCTCGGTCAGCTACCTGAAACTCCTTCGAGCTAATCCGTTTTATTGCGGTCTTATTGTTGTCATCTTTCAAAAATAAAATTTTTAAATAAACAATTTTAATATATTTAATAATAGTATAATAAAACGGTATTTTTTTTCAATAACAACGAATTTTGAACGATAAAAATTGGTTAATATTAACTAACATTATTAAAAAAATATTTTAGATTTTCTTACTATTTCTATTGCTATTATTAACATAATAATATAACGTTAAATTAAATAATGTTATACATATTATAGAATACGTGATTTTTTTCAATGTTTTTTTTTGTTTATTTGTTTATCCAAAGAGTGAAAGAAATGCTTAATGCACCTTGACAGCTCTAGGAATTGTGCGAAATTCCCCGTGCGTGGGACTCTCCTGGCGAAAGATAGGCATATTTACTAAAACTTTCACTCTCATAGGACCGCAACACTTTTTTACTAATTAATCTTATTTACAAATTTTTCAATTAGAGATAACTAATAATAGCTAGCTATGTACAAGTAATATAATTATTTTTACATTTTAGCGGTTTTATATTTATGTTTACTTATAATTAAATACTTATTATTTCTAATAAAATAAAGAAACATTGAAAAACTCACGTATTTTATATAATATAATGTTATTTAATTTAACGTTATGTTATTATATAAATACTAACCCGTAAAAAAATCTCTCGGAAAATTTAGAATACTTTTTAATAATGTTAGTCAAAATTAACCGATTTTTTGCATTCAAAATTCCTTGTTATTAAAAAAAAGCCGTTTTATTATACAGTTATTAAATATATTAAAATTGTTTATTTAAAAATTTTATTTTTGAAAGATGACAACAATAAGACCGCAATAAAACGGATTAGCTCGAAGGAGTTTCAGGTAGCTGTCCGAGGGCCGAGTGAACGAAAATCTCGAAACCGTCTCTCGGAGCAGAGCTCGGAAACAAGATACTGTAGCTGCTGTAGACTCGGAGTACACATACAGTTTGCTATATCTGCTTTCCGAGGAGTTTTCACCTTTTTTTTAGTAAAGGATTCTCACATTGCTGTGAATTTTGGTTCGCACCATATGGTACGTCACAACTCGACAGCTAGCTCGGCTGCCTTCAAAATCGCCGCGCCGACGACTACAGCGTTGCGCATCTCCCCACTCATCTCTGCTATAACCCTATAATTTGGTACCAACCCACTTTCGTACTATAGTTATGTCTAGCCTGAAGTATTATTCTACTGTTGGTTTCTGCTAGTTTATAACCTCGGCGTGGATACTCCAAATTTATCATAAATTATATTATTTTAAACGCGCTAAAAACCCCTAAAACTCGTACTAAAAGTGTGCAATAGTGTTTAATATAGAACCTGCAAAAGTTTCATGTACAATAATGCACTTATAAAAAAGATGGCATGAGGTTCAAAATATACTATCAACGGATCTCACTGTCAGATAAGTATATTTTAATTACCTTTAAATAAATTAACTTTACGATAATAGAACATGATTCTTTGTTGTAAAATAAATTATTCTTTCTCTGTTACAGGTGATCCGATCAACTTAGTGTAAAAAATAATGTATAAACTGCAGACATTATTGAATCAGCCTTATTTATCACTGTAAGTAATTGATACGCTTATGAAAGAACCTGTGAATGTTCCAGAATGTCAGAGGCCTTGGTTTCTCTAAAAGTTACTACTTTCTGTAAAAGAAAAAAATACAGCTACGGAAAAAAACTTGCATCTTCCGATAAGAATTTACAACATTATTTTCACATCTAATGAATGTATCTTGGCTTTTCTGACCTACTCTGCTTTGTTCGCTAGATCCCATAGAATATTCTCATCTACTTTTTTTACCGTCAATCTTTCCTAAAAATTTTTTAATTTGTTCTAAAGTCTAATTTCCGTACATTTATGCATTTATTAGAGAGAGATGGAAAGATAGTCCCTTCTGCTAGAGCTGAATTTCTCTGTTAAAAAATGCTTTTTAAAATTGATTATAAATAAAACTAAATAATAATGAATAATGAGTATGGATGTATCGATTATAATTAATGGTTTATTGACTTTTATATAAGTCAAATATCCTTGAAACTATTATATATTGAGTATATGGCATGCGTGGGCGCTTTTCAAAGTATAAAATCTTGTTTAGTTTATTTTAATTATTATAAATGTTAAAACTGATTACATGGGGATATTCTATAGGATTTTTATAATGTAGCGCAACAAAATTTTGATGGATTATGCTAATATTTCACTGTTTTACCTAAATTTTTTGCTGCTCTAAACAAGTCATTTTTAATAAATGAGCTGTTATATTTATTTCTCACAGAGTAACCAAAGCCTCTGACATTCTGGAACTTTCACAGATTCTTTTATAATGAGTTAAACTATCTTTTCATATTTTTTTAGATATTGATTATCAAACTGAAAACTTGATTTTAAGGCTTAAAAAAATCTATATAAAACCCATATGTATATATTTATGTGTGTGTATGAGTGTATATTATAAACATGAATTGTTACTAAACTATAAAATTCATTTTTAATTTTTAGAATTAACCATGCAAAACCAAATGGATATTAGTGAAAATGGTACATAAAAATTTTATTTTATAATGTATTTTGTTCTTAAGATTTGAAAACCAGACTAGTTTTCCTACGCCAACCCTAACAAAATGTTTTTTTAATTTAGCGCAAGTTGGTGCAGCCAATAATAACAACAACAATAACAATAACAACAACAACAACGACAATAACAATTTCAACAACAACAAGGGCAACAGAAATCAGGCTAATCATGGTACCATTTTACCAATAGAATTTTTTAGTAATATAAATATATTTGAGAATTTAAAAAAAAATACATAAAATACTTTATATAGGTAGAAGAGGTACGAGGGCTGGTAGGAACTTCAGGAGATACAGAAGGAGGCTGAATCCCTACCAGCAAAACCTGAAGAATTTAGCTGAATTCATAAATTTTATGGCCAGGTCCAATGTAGAAGAGACACGCTCGGACCTGGCCAAGCAAAGAACACAAGAAGTGTTTCACGGAGAAGATGCTCCAGAAGGAGAGGATCCTCCACAAGGAGTGAATCCACAGGATTAATGTATAACTTTTAAAAAATATACAGTATAAAATCTAAAAACTTGTGTATATTATTTATACTTACAAGATACTTGCGCTTATGACAGCTATTCTTCTTGAAGTCCAAAGAACTTGATAATTTGTAATGACCAGATGGACTGCAAATTTTGTAGAAACTTTCTTCGATACTTCAGCGATGAAAATACAACACTTTCACTAGCTTGTCACACGGATTCCTTTCAATATACGTATACAGCCTGAGAGTTGTAACCTCTCACGAAACAACAGAAAAAATTTAATATTATTGAATAGCTATGTCAACAACCGTAGAAACTTTCGTAGACACATTCTAAACACTACACTAACTTGTCACATCACAAGAAAATTCTTTTCTATAATCTCTTATGTATTTCCTATTAATAATGATCAAATCTTGTGGCGTAGGTAGCATAATCTTTGAATCAAAATAAGAACACGCTTACTCTGTACCAGTTATTATTCTAAACTTAATAATGAATTATACTTTTATAAAATACTTTTCACTTCACCATCTTGTCACAGGAATTCCTTTAGTATATAACCTGACAGTTGCGTAACCTCCCAATAGAAATAGGAAAACATTGACTGTAAATTCTGTAAAAACTTTCTTCGATACTTAAACGATGAAAATACAGCACTTTCACTAGTTTGTCACATGGAAAAATAGAAACTTTTTTGCATGAAAAATCATTAAATACTTTACACTTCACTAGCTTGTCACATTACGAGAAAATTTTTTCCTTGTATCCTGATAGTTGTATGCCTTCCAATCTAATAAAACCTGAAAAATAAAAGAGAACATTTTAACAAAGAATCAGTTCACAAATCCTTTATTTGTATTGTATATTTATATAAATCAAAATAAAACTAAATACTTATCTAATTATGAACTATTAGTTTATGATTGCTTTTCGATTGTGTACAAAAGAATTTAACACTGTTTTAAAATATATATTTAGGTTAAATTTATATTACATTTAACACTGATTTATAATTATTAACAAACGCGCCCCTTGATAAAGTTGCTTGCTTATCTATCTATACCTTAGCACTGTGTTATTGTAATCGTCGTCTGCACCACATATCTGTACACAAGTATATATCTATAGCGCTGACGTCACACATGATGACGTATGGCGGAAAACAATTTATCAGGGAGAACAATTTTTTTGACGAGAATTCATGAGCCGGAACTTTCACTTCAGAATAACATTTAATAGAAGCCATTTCACAAAATATGACCCTGATGTGATTTTATTACTTTCGTCTCAAGCTTTCGTTTGAGTAGTTATATGTGACAAATAATGCTGTCAAAGTGAAAAAAACCGTAAGTCAAGTTTCTAACAATGCCTATGAGATGTATAATAGGGTCTGGCTAGCGCCCGACGGCGGCGTATGTACTGACGTACCTTATACTTGCCATCGAGGCGCTACCGCGCCCCTTGATCTGCACTTTACGCTAAATCGTGTTAAATAATCAGATAAATATAGATTTTAAAACAGCTGTGCCAAATATCAAGGGACGCGGTACTTTTGTCTTTACACGGTTATGGAAGAAATGAAGTACGAGAACACAATCATTAAGAGAACGCAATCAGATAAGTATTTCGATTCATATTACATATAAATATATCATATATATATATCGAATTTTACGAACTTATTCTTTGTTTCAATGTTATTTTATTTTTTCAGATTTTTCTAAGTTATTATTTCTCATGTGAGGTTATATACTTGGAGGGAATATTGGAAAACAAAAAAGTTTCTGTGTGTGTCTTATATTTTCTATCGGCCTCATTATTTGTGTTTATTAACAAACTAGGAAAATAGCTCGAATATCTATTAAGTTTAGACCAGCAATTGAAATAGAGCAAGCGTAAGTTTTTTATTTTTGCATAATTTCTTATCGTAATATAATTAGAGTCATTAAGTAATATATTGCAAAACAAAAATGTTTCTGTGTGTTTGAAATATTGTATCAGCCTTACTGGTTCTATTTATTACTAGACTACTACTAAATAGCTGGCATATCTATAAATTAAGTTTAGACCAGTAATTGGAATAGAGCAGGAGTAAGTTTTTTATTTTGATTTTGTATATTTCTTATCATAATAATTAGAGTTTAATGTCACGTGCAAAACATGATTACGTACATCTTTGCATATTTTTCTTTATGCATAATATAAATTTATGTCATTAAGTTACTCTTATTTCATAACTTTACGTATAATTAGAAATTAAATAGTATTAAAATTTTTCTTTAAAGATCTCAGAATTTATTTGTTAAAGAGGTAAACAAATAATCAAAGACTTGGGTTTAGTACCTTTTACATATTTTTTCATTAATTGATTTGCTACCTCAGCCTCTTCTTCAACTTCGTGCGTTGACACCCTATTTAGCCATTGAGACCTGCGGGTCATTTCCTTTAGTTTTACTTTCTTATAAATCGTACAGAATATAATGAAAGATTTTGTGAACTGATTCTTTGTTAAAATGTTCTCTTTTATTTTTTAGGTTTTATTGCAAGGCATACAACTATCAGGTTATAAAGAATTTTCTTGCAATGTGACAAGCTTGTGAAAGTGTTGCATTTTCATCATTTAAGGGGTTATGCATGATTTAAAATTCAAAAATCAAAAATTTTTTTATTTGATGTTTTTAAGGCAAATTTACTGTAGAATACGCTGCTGAAGTCCTTTTTGCCTGAAAAAATTTCGCTACAAAGTTATAGGCAAAATACTAAAAAAATATAATTTTTCAAAATTGCGTATTATATATATAATCTCTGGTCACTCTGAGAATTGAAAATAACTAAGTTTTTCATTAAACATACCAATCAAAGGGATATTATGAGAAATTTTAAGTTTACCGTATCGACCAATTTCGAAATAATTATCAAATAAGGCATTCAAAATTGAACAGCTCAAGATTGGTTTAGACGATTTACTTGAAATTTCACATGCTAACCCTTTGACTGATTTGCTTAATGAAAAAATAGTTATTTTCAATTTTCAGAGTGTTAGGTTAAACCTACAGAGTGAATTATTTTGTTTCACGAGTCACTACCCATGAACGCGAAAAAAGAACAGGAGAGGGACGAAGCTACTGTAGTGCGTGCTTGTTGCACGCACAGCGTAGTGAGCGATCGGGAAAACCAAAATGCTAATTCAAACTATATGGGCACACGTAGCAGTACGGATCCGGGAGATAATGTTAATTAATAGCGATCGACATGTGTTAATATTTAGTATGAATTTTACCTTTCACCTTGCTAGTAGACCAATCTCCGGGTTGAAACAAAAGAGAGTGTGGAGGAGTTACAGCGGAACAAAATCGTCAACGGCTCCTTGGCTTCTTTCGCCTCGAATGGTCGAATTCCCAAATCAAACAAATGTCAGCAATTGAAACGAATCAAGAATCGGCACCTTTGGAAGTCCGTGCTGAACAGGTTTCTCCGGAGGAAATAATGATCTCTCACTCACGTTGGAATAGATCCGAATAGAATTTATTTAAAAATAACAAAAATCGAAATGTCACAAAACAGAAAAAAAGTACTAAATGCCACTCAGGCTTCTATTTGAGAAATGTTAATTACTCAAAGACACGTGCGGTCAGCTCGGTAGCTAGAGACGCTCTGCCTCAGGGCGCGCGATTATGCATGGAAGAGAGTGCGTCACTTTCTCTCCCACTAGTTGTCTCTTACCTCTCTTCCATCCCTTTCTTCGCTTCATTTGCAACTTCGCTCTCTCTCTCTCTCTCTCTCTCTCTCTCTCTCATTTTGCATCTTGGCTCCGTCACATAACATCCTCCCCCCCTTGGAAGCTTTGCCGCCCCGGCATACGATGGTATCGTATGCAGGTTGGGTAGGGGTGGATTTTTACGAATCTCATGGTAAGAGTTTGTTTTCTCATTTTGATTGTTGTTTTGCCCTTAAACTAGAGTTAGTATTTGATTTACTGTGTTTTGGTTAGTTCTTATTTTAGGGGGACGCTTGGGTCAATAGAAGTAAGTAGTTTGTTGGTAAAAAAAATTATGCCTGCATTTATGTATAAAAACAAATATTAAACCTTCACCTTTGAACTTACAAACTAATATTTGCGTGACAATAATACGTTTTTGATATATGTGATTAATTTCAAAAGGAAAAGAGGAGAAAAACTTAATGACTACAGAGGTAACTGTTACATGACTGTATCGTCGATTTGCCGTCGATTGGTTTTTTTTTATTCGTCGACCGCGTGGTTGGTTGTTTGATGCAAAATAGAGTTGTCGCAGGTTTTGTTTATGTCCTGGTCCTTGGATCAAAGCAGGTCTTGCAATGTTCTTGGTAAGAACGCAGTGGTATTAATTTATTGCACCATGTGTGCGTGCTAGCCGTAATTTTCCTAAACATCGCTCGGAATCTTCCTTTCGACCTATAGAGTGCCTTTTTTGCATCTTTTTCTTTCTTGGTATGTTATGAAGCCTGCGATTATTTCGCCAAATTTGCTGAATATTTGAGTAGTTTCGATTGTTGTGTAATCAACTGGCACTCGGATGCTGACAGTGCTACAATCCAGAGTTTCCGGGTCAATCCTGTCTGGCTTCAAATGGCCCCAATCGCATCGATAATGTCTGTGGCAGTGGTTTTTTTGCGTTCATTGCCGAGATCATACTCTCGAAATGTATGAACACTTGTAACGTGTTTTGTGTCGTCGGGTGGGTCGATATGTCAAACCCGATGACAAGTCCAAATCCTTGTTTGCTTGTCCTTGTGTTGTTTCGTCTAGTTGTTCATCGACTTCTTCGAGCGAGATATCGGCCCTTTCAGTCATTACCGATGCGGTCTCGGCACAGGTGTCCAGAACAATCATTTTGACTGACACCACTTTCTTGTAGCGAGCTGTCAGTTTCCTTACACGCTGGTCATTTTCTTTTATCACCACGATCTCATCTACCTCGTGGATTTCGCCGAAAGTTTTTACGTACTCTAGTACTTGAGTTACGTAGGTTGGAGGTTTGTACGTTACTGTGAACGCCAGCGGGTCTTCTATTGCTGTTTCTACGTACAGTACGTTGAGTTGTTGGGAGTGTTGCGCCATCTGTAACAAAGAAGAACATAGGGTGTTTTATGTGGGTCGTTGTGTGTGTTTAAACTTATTATCGAAATTCTCGCTTCATGCATAGCGGGTTAGTTTAGGTATGGGTCTGCATGGTTAAAAGTTTTTGTTTGTGTTTGTTTGTGTTTTTGTCACAATGCGTGGTTGAACACATTGTTGTGTCTCAATTTTCGGTGTCTTCTTTCAATATGTCCCTTGCGTATTCAACTGTCCAGTTTTCTTGCAGTTCTCGTGGAACTTCTGCGCTTGATTTTCCTTTTAGCTTTTCAGCTTCTTCTATTTCTTTGTCCCAATCTTCTTTTTATTCTTCTTCTTCTTCATTTTCTTGGTCTATTTCGTTTTCTTTATCTTCTTCGTCTTCTTGATTAGATTTGCGGTTGTTTTTCTCGAAGTCCGTTTGCGATTGGTGTTTTGCGTATTTGAATTTTTTACACACTATTTTTATAATTTTTTCGATGCCTTCTCCTTGTTGGAAAATGGTTTTCACTATATACTTGTCTGGAACTTTCATGTCCCCGTCCCATGATAAATGGTGGTAAACCATGTATGCGGTTCTTTTTAGGTATTGTATTAACTTTTCACTGGTTTCTTCGTTGTTTACGGAGAAGAAAACCTTTTTGGCATCATGGACGGTGGCCATGATGTTTTCGTTATCTGGTTCCTCTGACTCACTTGATTGTTTGCTAGAGAAACTTTTTGGTTTACTGTGTATAATGGTCTTCTGAATTGCCACGGTACGTAATGCATGGGTGATGCTTGAAAACGCATAAATGTTGGTATATCATTTTAGATGTGAATGTTTATGTCTTCAATTTTGTATGAACCATGCTTGATTGAGATGCCGAGGGGTTCTCTCGGGTAATTGGTTTCGAAATAGCGAATTGGTATGTCGATTTCCAGGCTAATGGTGTCCATTGTTAGGTTTACTTTGCTGTAACAGAACGTATGTGTGCTAAATTTAGTGTTAATACTGTGTGTGTTTTTGTTAATTACAACATATTTGGGTTTTGGGTCGGCACATGTATAGGGTCTGCTCATCTAAATGTTCAGTAAGTCCATGTTTAGATAGTTTGTCTCGTCAAGTAACGCGTTTTCTTGATCTGTTGTTATTTCTTCTGTGGTGGTGTCCATTATTGTGATGACGTTATTCTCCATTGTTTCCGAAAGGTTATTTTCTATTGGATTGGCTTTGTTTTCAGTTTGTTGTGTAGCAATTGGTATTCTTGATTTTTGTAGTTTCTCTTTCCATTCCATTTGTTTTGTGCACGTGGTCTCGTACAATTGGTAGATGTCTATGTCTATGTAGTTGTTACATTTGTTATGTTTTTTGGTGTACTTTTCTTTGTTAGATTTCGATGGTTTTCTTGGCACTGAATATACTGCGTTGTATGTTGGGTCACATTCTTCTTTTGCTTTTTTGGCGTCTTCTTCTTTGAAGTATTGCACGTATCCATAGGCTAATTTTCCTTTCTTGTCTTTGATCGTTTGATGATATACTGATTGTCCATATTTCGTGAATGCTCTGAAGAATATCTCGTCTTTCACATTTTCTGAGTATTTCCATGGTAGTGTGCTGAATAGTCGACAATTGTCCATTGGTATTAGTGTTTTCTTGACTATGTGTATTTCTGATTTCACTGAGCATGCTTTTTTGTGTTGTACGTCCATTGGTTCTTCTTCTTTTGATATATTTCTCTTCGTCGCTGTTTGATGTTCCTTTTGTTTTTTTTAATCGATTTTGCTTGATTAGAGTTGCTCGTCTTTCGTAGGCCTTGGTTGCATTTCGTTCAGTGTGGAAGGTCATCGTGATTTTTTTTGTTTCTGGTTCATAGTTGTGTTGTTCGTAATAAATCGTATGTGGAGTTGCGATGTATTCGAACTCCCTAATTATTGCGTACATTGGTATTTCGTTGTCAAAAAAGGTGGTAATAGATTTCCGTTGTTTCGTTGCCATGTCAATGTCTTCTTCTTTCTAGAAATGAAATTCGCTGTTAGGATGTTTCAGCCTCTTGAATTGGTAGAGTTAATTTTTTTTGTGTCTTCTGTACGTCACGTCTTGTCATGTGCTTTGGTGTTGTACCTTCTTCTATTTGTATTGATTGTAGTTCTATTGTCTGTGTTATATATTTGTGTCTTACTTCTGTGTTTTCGTGTAAATGTGATCAAGTTCTTTAGAATTTTTGACTTTATGATTATGATGTCAATTATGATTATTATTATTATTTGTGAGGTTAATCCTCCATATAGTAGGGTGTTTGTTTCAAAATATTTTCGCTTATGTTTTAATTCATTCAAAATTTCATTTAGGGATCTTTCATTGTTTATTCTACTTATTTTGTCGCTCGTTTCTTTCACTTTGAATGTTTTATTTGGGTTTATAATTTCTTGCGCTAACAGAGGGTGAAATTCTGTTATTTTGAGGTCAATGTTGGGTGTATAAATGTATGTGAAATTTGTTTTAGTCGTACTTTCCCCTGCTAAAACCGTGGTTGCGGTTTTCGCAATGCATTTTGGTGAAATTCTTAAAATCCCTGCATCCCTTATAATTATTTTGTATTCGAGTGTGTTTTGACATATGAAGGTTATTGGAGTGTCGTAAATGGTGGAGTATAACCATGATTTGTCTTGTTCTAAATAATTCCATTGTATTTGGGTCCGCGGGTTGATTCTAATGTCGCAGTGTTTGATGGTGTTAATGGTGGGATTTAATAATAATGTTATTTCGCAGTCCGTCAACTCGGATGTGTTTTGTTGCAGACCCAGTGTTGGGCAGATTTGTGCATAGTGAGTTGTGATACATTTGCTCAGTCTGTTTTCATTGAATTTTATATATCTTGTTTGGTCGATTGTCGTGGCGATGTGTGTATGTGATGGTTTTACGTGTGCCGTTCCCAAACTTAAATTGTTGTGCCATTGTGGTATCGCAATGGGGTGATTTTATATAATTGAAATTCAATTTGGTCTACTAATGGTAGGTGTAGAATGATTATTGTTTTCCATTTTGATGTAGTGCATCAATTTTTGAGATTTTTATTACTTCTTCTGGCCTCATGTGTTCAGATGGGATTGGTAAATCCATGTCTTTACTTACTCTTTTGACATCTGAGTATATTTGTTGCAGAATGTCATGTGTGAGTATTTCTGGATGAACTTTTCCATTTTTTGTTTTTCTTAGTATTTCTAGTAATTTTTCATGACTCTTTATCATATGGTCAATGGTCATGTCTAATCTTTTAACGTAGAGCATTATTTCTACGAGATATTTCATTTGTTCGCTTTCTTTGAGAACATTTGTTACTATTTTGGTTAATGATTTTTCGAAACTTTCTAAGATAAGTTCGTGGTTTTTTGTTATCTTATATAGTTCTTCCAACTTTGTTGCTATTACGTGCGTATTCTGGTCTACTAAATGTATTATTTGTTTTTTATCTTGGAACAATTGGTCAATGTTCTGGTTGACATTGTGAATGTCATCCTCTGTTGCAAGACCAAACAGTGATTTGCTTATGGATCCTATAAAACCTAGGGGTACCATTCTTTTCATCCTGATACTCGAAGGGTATTTCGAGTTAGGATATTCTATTTGACCTAAAGTGTGATGGTGTTATCAAATGTTTTTCTTAATTCTGCCAGATTTTGTTGTTTGATTTCTAGCAGATCAGTGCCTAATGCATTTTTGCATTTATGTTCTTCTATTACTGTGATGCATTTGTTGTATACTTCGATGTGAGATTGCGATAGATTATGTATATCCAGAAATTTGTCAACGTCAATGACTATGTTGACTTTCCAGTGTGCTCTAATTATTTTTATTGTATTTGTTTTTCCATAATAAATGCCAGGATTTGGCGATAATGATTCTTGTAAATGTAGTTTTTCTGCAATCAACCCTGGTAGGCTGATGATGATGAAGATGAACTGAACTGAAAGGTGATTCATCTGTAACACAAATGAAAACTAATCAGAATTGTTTTCCGATTCTGACTCGTCAGTTTTTGTGTGAACATCTTTAAGTTTGTCAATATGTCTCCTGATTCTTTTACCATTTGGGTATTTTAAACTGACATTTTTTCTACCAACAAATTCGATGATTTTCAGTGGTCTGTTTCGGTAGGCATCGACTTTACTTGTTCTTGTCTCATTGATTAGACGTGCATAACCGCCTATTTTGCTTTTGAACTTTCTTATTTTCTTGTCATATCTTTCTTTTGATTTTATTTTGTTTTTTATTTGCCTTTCGCCTGCTAATACTTTCATTTCGTCTAGACGAAGTAATAGGTCTCTGATGTAAACATTGTATGTGCGAAGTTTTTCATCAGATGGTATTTGAATTGGAAAACGTGCAGTTCTTCCGTATACCAATTTAAACGGTGTGAAATTTGTGGCCGCATGAATGCTTGTGCTATACGTGAAGGTGGCAGATGGCAATAGTTTGTCCCAGTCATCGTATTTTCCTGAGTATATTCTTATGAACTCTACTAGTGGAGCATGACTTCTTTCTAATGAACCATTTGTTTCTGGCCGGTAACCTGATGTTGTTAATCTGTTTATTTTGAAAATTTGTAACATTGTTTCTACTATGTTTGATAGAAAACTTGTCCCTCTGTCTGAGAGTATTGCTCTTGGTGCTCCAAATTGACAAATTAAATGTTTGACCAATGCATCAGCAATGGTTGTTGCATTTAAATTTTTTATTGGTATGGCAATCAAGTATTTTGTCAAGTTGCTTTGTATGGTTAGCAAGTGACAATTTCCTGATGGCGTTTGTCTTAATTTGCCGACTGGGTCGATTGAGACTTTGTCAAAAGCTTCTATTGGCGTGTCTGTGATTATCATTGGTTCTCTTGTTTTGAACCTTTCGATTTTCTTTTCTTGGCAACTTTCACATTTCCTTATGTAGTTTTGAATGTCATTACGCATGTTTGGCCAATAGTATCGTTCTCATATTTTCCTGTAAGTTTGATTTATGCCTTTATGACCTCCTGTTAGGCTTTCATGTAGATTTGTTATGATTTATTTTCTGTCTTTCTCCTGAGGTAGTTCTACTTTTCCGTAGCAGATTGTTACCTTTATTGGAGAATTGTTGAATATTTTGGCTAGAAGTTCGGTAATTAAACCGGGTTCTAGTTTATCTGTTAAATCTCCTCTTCGAGATGTTCTGAAACTTGTTGCTTCATTTCTTGATAATACTGACCTGAGGTTTCTTAAAGAATTTTCTAGTTCTTCAATGTTGATTTTGTTGTAATATTTGTCTTTGACTATTACTGAATAAATTTTCTGCTTCTTGAATGCGGTTACAAATACTTGACCTATTTGCGGCTTTTTGTTTTTTATATTTGCTAATTCTATTGCTCCTATGTCAGTGAGTAATTTCGTTATGAACGTGGTGCTTTCGCAATCTTTTTATAAGAAATGCACTAGATTGTCTCTTTTGTAGGTGAGTCATTCTCTTATGGTGACTATTTGTTCTCTTTCTGGCAATAAATTTGTGTTCTTTTCTGATAATTGGTCATTTCAACTTATTGTTTGTACTTTTGTCGAGCCATATCTTTTGTTGATTGGTTCTAAATTTTGAGGCATTGCTATTAACCATGGAATTGTTAGTTCCGGTGGTTGAGAATATTGAATATCATAAGTTGTGTCGTCTCTTTGTTCTTCTATGACAATGGCGTCTGTTGTTTTTAGTGTCACCTTTTTATTTGGATGTGGTATGCTTTTTGCCTTTGGTGATTTGTTTGTGATTTTTGTTGTTTCCGAGATTCTTCCTTTTGTGGGATAGATGACATGTTCTTCATCTCTGGCATTTTCATATCTGGTTAGTAATTCTTTTTGTGATTTTTCTATTAGTTTTTGTAGTCCATCTTCTAATGCCTCATCCATGTGTTTGGTGTCATAGTGGGCATTCAATTCATCCATGCAGAATCTTATTTCTTCTGTTTGTTCTTCACCATCAGAGAAATGTGTGACAGCTATGTCATATTCTTTGGGAGGTACTTCTTCTCGTGGTTGATTCGGTTCGAATCTGGCTATGCTATCCTCTAATTTTCTGCTTGCTTCTTCAACTTCTTGTCGTGATAGCATTGTTACAATTGATGCATTTGCTAGTGATCTTTCGTCAGACGATTTGTTTGTGTCTGTATCGCTTTGGGCTGTTACTGCCATTTCTATGTTGTTGATCGTTTTGTCAGCACTGTCTTCAGATGCTGGTTCATTTTCTTCATCGTTGTGTGCTGATTGATGTATTTCTGATTCGTCTATTCTTAATGCACTGCGTCTTGGATCTTCTAGCTGCGGGTTATCACTTGAACTACCATGTACTGCTGTCGAAGACATCCATGAGGTGTTTGACATGTTCGTCCTTGTAGAAGTATTGGTACCTGTGTCACTATTGGTGGTATCGTCACTATGTGCTTTTGACATTGAAGCTTCTTGGCTGTTGCTGGTTGATTTCAATCATTTTGTTTTTGGATATGATCCTTGTTTAATGTATTGTCGTATTTTGTTTTCAAGTTGAGGTGCTTTTGCTCTCGTTCTTTGAGCAATTACACTGTGGTTCAGCTGCGGAGCTTCTTTATTTGTTTTTGCTCCGACTGGTCTTCCTCTACCTTTGGGTGCATCCGTGTTTCCCAAGGTTTGTGTTCTTCGTCTTGGAGTAGGATTTTTTTCTTTTGATGTACTTGGCTTTTGTTCATCTATGATCATTACTTTCAATTTTGAGAGGTTTTTATTTATTTCTTCTTCTGTGAGTGTTGGTGGATTACGAGACAATGCGTCTGCGTTTTTGTTCAGTTTTCCAGGTTTGTACTTAAAGGTATATTCATAACCTTTAAAACGGAACATCCATCTCATTAGTCTTTGGCCTGGGTCTTTTCTATCGTGCATCCAATTTAGTGGTTCATGATCACACACTAGAGTGAATTTTCTGCATAGTAAATATGGTCGAAATTGGTGTAGAGCATACAATACTGCTAGACACTCTTTTTCAGTTATATTGTAATTTCTTTCAGCTTTGCTCAGTAGTCTCGGTAAGAATTGAACAGGGTGTTCAAAACCGTCTGTTTCTTGGCTTAAAACCGCGGCAATTGCGTAATCTAACGCATCCGTTGTTAATATGAATTCCTTGTCGACATTCGGAAATTGCAAAATTAGTTCACTCATAAGACATTGTTTTAATTCGTTAAAAGCATTTTCACACTCTTGTGTCCATTCAAACTTTTTGTTATTCTGTAGTAAGGCAGTTAATCGTTTTGCCTTTTCCGAAAATTTTGGTATATATTTTCGATAATATCCTAACATTCCTAGAACTTCTTGAATGTTTGTTCTGCATTTAGGTCGTGGTAGTTTTGCTATTGCTTCGACTTTCTTTGGGTTCGGTTCAATGCCTCGTGCACTGATTATGTGTCCCAAAAATGCAATTTCTTTTCTGAAAAATTCAATTTTGTCAGATTGCAGAACTAGTTTAGCTTGTCTTAATCTCTCCATGAGATTTCGTATCCGTTGTTCATGTTGTTTGAGATCTTTACTGTAGACGATGATGTCATCTAAATATACTAACATTTCTTTATTTTGCAAGCCGCGCAGGATTTTTTTCATTAAGCGCTGAAATGTGGCCGTAGCATTTTCTAAACCTTCTGGTACTCTTTTGATTTCATAGTAACCATTTATTGTGGTAAACGCTGTTTTATAACAGTCTTCGGGTGCCATGGGTATTTGTTGGAACCCTGACGCAAGATCAAAAATAGAAAAATAGACTGCTCCTCCTAGCTGATCCATTATGTCTGTTATGTTTGGCAGTGGGTAAGCATCTCCAATTGTCTTATTGATTAATTCTCTAAAATCTATCACCATTCTCCATCTTGGATTGCCTTGACTATCTGGCTTTTTTGGTATAATCCAGATGGGTGAATTGTATGGCGAATTTGTGTCAGTTAATATTCTATCTTTCAATTTCTTTTGCACACTTTCCCTCACAACTTCTTTGTGTTTGGGTGGATTTCTATATTATTTTGTATTAATAGGCACGTTGTCTTCTAGATGTATATTGTGCTCTATCATATCTGTGCACTGTAGTTTATCTCCAGGCAACAGAAATCTGTCTAAATAATCGTGAATAATTCGATCGACTATATCTTTTTCTTCAATGTTGAGGTGATCTCTTCTGATGGTTGCTTTGACTTTATCCATTCTTTCTGGGATATTCGAAATTACTTCACCGTCATATTCGCTGTCAGTTTCTTCTAAAAAATTCGGCTCTGTGTCAAACGGTATTAATTCTTTTGCATTCACTTCAATGGTGACGTTTTCTTGGCTTGTATTTATTGCCAAAATTTTGCACGTATTGTTGTCATTGATGTATATTCCTTCATCCATGAATACATCATTGTTACCAGTGTCGATACGAGGAATGTATCCTTCTTTTAAGTCTGTTTTGATTAAATTTATTTGCATAACTTGTCGAGTTCTTGCCGGTATTGTGCATTTCACTGCAGAGATATGTGGTGTAGTTTCGTCCTCAATTATTTCTGTGGTTATGTTTCTTGTTTCTTCTATTTTTAATAAATTGTCGATTTTTCTTTTCTTTTGATTTTTCGGTAAATGTTCTACTTCATGCCCTTTGAATGATATTGGGTGCATGACATCACTGTTTACCATAAATGCATTTTTGTAGTATGAAATTACTGCTTCTTCTTGTTGGAGGTAATTTCTACCTAACATTCCGTCTGCTTGTATAGGAAAATTATCGTGTACAATTTGGAATTTTACTGGTGTATTTCTGATCAGCAAGTATACTGCAGATAAGGGCAATGCTACGGTGGTGGTGGATCGAAACGTGTATATCTCGAAGGCTAATGAGGCCCTCAGCGACGAGAGATTTTATAGACTGGTTAAAGTAAACCCTGCTGCGGGAATTAAAAAGCGGATTAAAAAACTCATTGACCTTTGGAGTGTACGGGGCGTTCTAGAGTGCGACGAAGCCTTTAAGGGTCTCTCTTCTAAGGGCATCGAGCACACATCGCTTCCGAAAGCTTATGGCCTGATAAAAATCCGTAAACCGGATAATCCCGTAAGAATTATAGTTTCAGCAATTAATAGCCCCACTTATTTTCTTGATAAATGCATATCCGTCTTATTAACAAAACATTTTCCTTTACCAGCTTCACATATAAAAAATAGTACTCAATTGAAAAAGAATCTCACTAACATTAATATTTCTGTTCAACACTGTTTCGTGTCCTTTGATGTTGTTTCATTGTTTTCGAGTTTTCCAAAAGATGCGATTATACTGTCGATTGAGAAGAGATGGAAATGACTCTCGTGTATGAATTCTATGTCTAAGAGTGAATTTATTGATGGTATAAAAATTCTTCTCGATTGTACGTATCTTGTTTTTGATGGAAAATTTTATAAGCAAGTCTCAGGCGCTCCGATGGGATTCTGCTCGAGCCCTGTTTTTGCAAATATGGTTCTGGAGGATCTTGAGGAACATTGTTTGGGCATCGCAAAATCTAGTGTTCGACTTTTTTACAGATACGTGGATGACTGTCTTTTGGTTTTAGATAGAGAGAAGATTGAATTTGTGTTATCTATATTTAATAGCTATAACAATTCCCTTCAATTTACTCATGAAATTGAAGTCAACAATAGTATAAATTTTCTTGACATCTCTATTATTCATGATTCAGGTGGCAACATTTTTACTAATTGGTTTCAAAAAAATACAGCGTCATCTAGATACATAAATTATTTCTCTCACCACCCAAAAAACCAGAAGATAGCAATAATGTATAACTTATTTGATAGGGCGATATTATTGTCTGATCCACGGTTTCACGGTGAAAATATCGAAGAAGCGAAAAAAATTCTCGTAGCCAATGACTATCGTTGTATGTATTGCGCAATATATATAGTCTGATTTTTGGACGAGCCATTAGTTGATGTCCTACCTTGGCCGGTGCCGCTTTACCACCGAATGGCACCGGTAAATCTCGTTCTGTTTTTAAATAAAATTCTCGAGTCATAGTCCGTAAGTAAATTTTGTAAAAAGCTTTTTGTAACATTAGTTTAAATTTCAAGTTTTGTACTTTTATAAATTTTGTTAAATTTGTAAAAAATTTTAGCGCCACATGCGATTTCTCTTTTTCCTGCTTCGTCTAATTATGTGAAAGACGGAAGTTGTTTTACAAATTAGGTGAATATTATAATTTTAATTTCAATCTCTTTTACCTTAATATTATAATTGTAATAAAAATCTTGTGCATTCACTATTATATAGCCACTGAAGAGGGGATATATATATCCTGAAACGTTTGGCAATTTGAATAAATACTTGGCTCGAAGAGACGCATCTTTAATTAATTTTTTACACCAAGTATACTGATCCTAACGTTGGCACTGTTTGTATAGTGATGCCACCTAGTTCTGTGTTATCTTTAGTGTTGAATGGAAGATCGTCACGTAGCACGTTGAGTTTTATTATGTTGACTGTGGCTCCATTGTCAATCATAAATTCGAGCCATGGTTTGATTGCACCTTCTGGAATGTTAGTTTATTTTATTTCTTATAATTAGAATGTTGTTGTTGTGATAAGATTTTTTGTTGCTATTAATTGTTTAATACTAGTATGGCGCGTGCTGTAGGGCAATTGCGCAAGAATTAAATTATTGACTCAGGAAAAATTGAAAAAGAGAGAAAAATATTTCAATGGTTGATTCTGTTTTATTTGATAAATGCTAAATATTGTTTGTAAATTGTTGATGATGTTGAATGAAGGTTAATCATTCACCTAGGATGGTGTCAAACGTTGTTCGCTTTTATGCGAGGGTTAGAGAGAAAAAAAATCCTAAATGTGAGGGAGAAAATGAAAGAAAATTTTTGTTGCGTGATAATTCAAAGAAAATTTTTGTTCTGAGCAAAGAATGAAAAGAAAAAAAAATATTGTCTGGCCTTGTCAATTTGTTTATTTATGTCTATTAGACTTACATTAATGTAAACTGGCTATAAAAGTAAAAAAAAATTTTCGAAAAAATTAAAAATGGTTGATGTGAATTTAATCTTTGTTGTTGGGAAAAAAAATAATTTGTCTTAAAGTCGTTAAAGTAGATTGGTTTTTTACCGTTTGCTTTCGTTGGCCAAAAGAACGCGAAAAGGAAAATTAATTTATCTATGGTCAGTTGTTATTTGTTTACTATTATTTAATTATAGCTAAAATGATTGTTATTTATTCGTGAAGAATTTCAGGGTTGTTTTGTGTTAAAGAAAAATTTGGTTTGTTTTGTGCTAAAAAAAATTTGTTTTGCGATGTTTTCAAAAAAATAATTATTTATTGTTATTGAAATATTATTTATTAATTGCTGTTGTGATTAATTAGTGTTTATTGCGTTAGTGCCGATTATATTCTGATTTTTTTAAACCGGGAATTTGTTGTTTTGTTGTTGATTTTGTTACATAATTTGCTTTGCAAACGGAAACTTATGTGATTAATTATAGTTGAAAATCACTAGAATGTTGAAATTGTGTAAAGTGTTTTGAAAAGTATAACTAAATTTATTTACTTTAACTTAAAGCTACTGCGCGCAATGTATCAATTGATTAATTGTGTCGCGCGGTTGTGCTACTGTATAAACACCTTAATGTCATGCTTGAGTTCGAGTATCGATCGTAGTGTCAACAAAGATAGACTCTAATAGAAGCCCAAAGCCCTATGCTGAAGTGAGGCTACCCCAGCGTAGTACTTACCCCGAGATTGGGATGGCGGGTGTGTCTTGTTCTAGGTCCCGTCGGTCATAGTAGGCATCCGGTCGATAACGTATCGATCCGAATGCTTAGTACCGACCATTATCGACCCGAATGCTAAATCGCTGGTAACAGCTCATCGCACGCATTTATATACAAGTACCTTGTTCAACACGTAAATACCAAATCTTTTAACGCAATTTAAAACGTAAATGCACTTTTTTCCAAACCCTTACCCCCCAAACCCCCGACGGGGGGGGGGGGGTAAAATACATATGCGACATCAACATTAATACAATTATTCGTAACGTTGGTCGAGTGAGTTACGCGCTCGACTTTTGATCCTTTTGCTCCCGGTTCGAATCCCGGTACAAACTTTTTTTTGCAAATACTGTATACCTTTTTTTATTTAATGCTTGCTCATTCGGATACATCGCGCTATGGCAAAATAGATTTGCATCTCTCATTTTTTTTTAATTGTCACGTTAATTGATTTTTGGATGACGTATTAAATAGTATCATTTATAAATGATAATCATATTATTGCACAATTATAACTATAAATGCCTCCAGATCAGTAGTACAGTATAATAACGGTAATAGTATTAATAATTATACTAAAATATTCTAATTTTTATTATCACTATTGAGAATTAATTAATATTGATTGAAGTGATTCTTACGTACAGTTATTATAACAAATTTATTAATATGTTAGTTACACTGAAGCATTTTAAACAAAAGCAATGTTAAAAAGTCATTCAAAGTACCGATAATTACGATCGAATCATAAATTATTTAATGCAAAAATAATTTAAATAAATTAATCAATGAAATCGAATAATTTTCTACCAGGATATTTTTGAATTATTTAACTGAATTATTAAAATTTGTTATAATAACTGTACGTAAGAATTACCATTTATTAATTAATTCTCAATAGTGATAATAAAAATTAGAATATTTTAGTATAATTATTAATACTATTACTGTTATTATACTGGACTACTGATCTGGAGGCATTTATAATTATAATTGTGCAATAATAAGATTATCATTTATAAATGATACTATTTAATACGTCATCCAAAAATCAATAAACGTGATAATTTAAAAAAAAATGAGAGATGCAAATCTCTTTTGCCATAGCGCCATGTATCCGAATGAGCAAGCATTGAATAAAAAAAGGTATACAGTATTTGCAAAAAAAAGTTTGTACCGGGATTCGAACCGGGAGCAAAAGGATCAAAAGTCAAGTGCGTAACTCACTCGACCAACGTTACGAATGATTGTATTAATGTTGATGTCGCATATGTATTTTGCCCCCCCGTCGGGGGTTTGGGGGGTAAGGGTTTGGAAAAAAGTGCATTTACGTTTTAAATTGCGTTAAAAGATTTGGTATTTACGTGTTGAACAAGGTACTTGTATATAAATGCGTGCGATGAGCTGTTACCAGCGATTTAGCATTCGGGTCGATAATGGTCGGTACTAAGCATTCGGATCGATACGTTATCGACCGGATGCCTACTATGACCGACGGGACCTAGAACAAGACACACCCGCCATCCCAATCTCGGGGTAAGTACTACGCTGGGGTAGCCTCACTTCAGCATAGGGCTTTGGGCTTCTATTAGAGTCTATCTTCGTTGGTAGTGTCGGCCGCGGCGCTACTATTGCTTTAGTATACATGTATGGTGCAGTCCTATGTTACCATGTATAACCTCGCGCGTGTATTATGTGTAGTCCGTTCAGTTTCTTTTGTCGGAAAATTCGCGAAAACTGAATGAAAATGGCTGAAACTCGTATTCAGTGAGTATATGGTAACGTCACGTATGCTTGTGTGGTGATTTTGTGTGCCTAAATTAGTTATGCAAATAGTAATTTGTATATGAAGTAGGAATCGTCTCAGCTGTAACCTATCAGATGAGTACTTTTTATTTTTAATTAAAATTGTTAAATTTTACTTAAAGCACTATTGCTTTGTGGTAAAATATTCGTTTGTTTTTGTTACAGGTACATTTTTCAGTTTTTGAACATCTTATTTGCATCTACTAGTTGAATGGAACAAGATGATTGTGCGTTGGTTGTCGTGTCGATTATTGTGTACTCTCAACTATTCGATGCACGATTGATTCAATCTGAAATAAAGGATTTGCAATGAGTGTAGTGATTTCAAATTTTATTGTGAATTGTTGCTTTGGCGATTTCTTGTGTATCTGTGTGTTGCTTATGCGATATAGTGTTTCAGTGTAGTGATTGCTATTCTTCACATTTGTTTTGATTTATGTTCAATGTTTACCTTTTGGCAAGTGAAATAATAAATTCAATTATTTAATATAAGTGCGAGTGAATTTGTATTTAATTGACGGTTATTGAGTATCGGTTATTGAGTTTGTGTTTTGGCGATTACTGCTAGTGACTCTATTAATACAATAAAATTGATAACAACGATATTAATTGATTTAATAGTGTTGGTGCTTCTCGACCTTATTGTATTTAAATGAGGTTATATGAAGTGATGGTGCGGCTTTTCTTTTAATGTCAACACATATAAGTGATCTGTGTTTTGAGTCCACAAGTTTATCTCGTTGTGGTATGTTTAATATGTTTTCAGAGCACGTGTACTTGTGAAATTCAAAGGGTTTATAATAAATTGACAGTGACACGTCAATTTAAAAAGAAATATAAGTAAGAAAAATACGTTTTCCAGATTATTGTCAATTTTAGTTGATTGAAGTTAGTTTGTGCAAAACACTCGTACACTCGTATGGTGTAAAAAAAATTCGTGCGTTTGTGTATCAAAACTCGAGTAATTATTTTGCTTTGTTTACTGTATTATATTGTTTGACTTTACTAATAATGCAATGATTTTCCGGGTGTTGTGATTGAAAATGAAATATTTACTTCAAGTTTGTGCTAATGACCAATTATATTAAACAGGCAGCATTATTGCAAACTGCACTTTCTAATGAAATGAAAGTGTCTGATTGTTTTTGGGCTTTGGCATTCATTAAAAATATTTAGGCGTGCTAGTGCGTTGAAGTGAATTTTTTTTTCGGTGTTTTTTGTATTTAATCGATTTTTATTGAAGTACGACCAGTGTTGCATAAAATAAATTTAGTTTTATGGTGAATGATTTTAATTTATATTCCGGTTAATCATTTGTTTGTTTAGCTTTTCGTTGCATTTATGTTGAGTTTAAACTTGAGCCGTGAGTTTAAATTATTAGTGCCACATGCAAAGCTGCAGTGATTTGTCTTATTTAAAAAAGAATCCGTTCATGGATGAAGAGTGTTCGCGTTTTAATGGTTTGAAATAAATTATTTGTTTTTATAAATGTTTTCCTGAAATGCGTGCAGTTAATTTTGAATGGCAATTTTCTCAAGTTCTATTAATTATTTGAATGAGCGCGCCTTGCAGGGGCACTTGTGCCCTTCGAGCATATACACATAGAGGAAGCATCCTGGGTTAAAATCGCGTGAGTTTTATAGGTATCCCCTCCTTTCCGAAACTGCGCGTCACCGCACGGCGGTTAGCCGTCTGGAAGGCGTATATTTGGTGCTCACTAAATTAACGCAAGAATAAAACTGAAATTATATCAATTGTTTAAAGAATTTGTATAAGTGTTCTTTAAATTTATTATTTAGGGTGTAGTAAAAAAAAGTTTTGAACTTCGGGCCCGTCCGAGAGCGTCACTTACTCACACTAAGTTGAAATTATTTTTATCATTTTAGGTCAGTAAACATTTTTAGGCGGTAATATTAAGAAAATTTTGTATTTTTTGTCGAACTCTGTGTAATAATAATATATTATCAATACTGTTACACAAAATCTAATTGATATTTGAAGCTGAAAGAAAATTCTTCGAGAAAAAAAATCTTTGAGATATATTTTTTTCAAAAATTCATCAATGGATTATAAAATATATTTAAGGTTTCAGACTTATCCTGCGTCCCGAAGAATAGACAGACAAAAATTGTATAAAAATTTGAATAATAATGATAAAAATCTCATCGAGATACCGCGAGTTAAAGTTAGAATTTAAGAAAATAGATGAAGCAAAAGTAAACATGATTTCGTTTAGTTTGTACGTGTTCTGTGCCAGTAAATTTTAATAAAACTATACTGAAGAATTATTAAAGGCATATATTATTGATTTAAAAAAGTTTCATTGGGTTATCACGGCCTTATTATCGTTTTTTCAATTTCTAAGCGGGCGATATCTCTACATATAGGCTACCGGCTATACAGGCTTCAAGTCTTATAGGTATAGGTGGGGAGTCACTTAGCCAATCACGTGCGCGGAAAAGAGTGAGTGAAAGAGAGTGGGGATACCGCTAAAAACGTCGCGCTTGCCATATAACATGCTTCCTCTATGTGTATATGCTCGAAGCTTGTGCCACCACTGTTAAAATGGCCGCCGCTCCATATAGTAATACTAATGTGTGGGGAGAACTCTGTAGCCTCGAACAGCCACCGATTCCCACGCGCGCGTGCAGCCAACGTTGAGTCCGTAGCGTCGTCTGCGCGGCGAGGAAAACAGAGTCGCGTTTGAGGTTACACAGTACCTCCAGACAGTATCGTCGGCGAAAATTAATATTTATTATCTTGCTTTCAAAGACACTGGAGTCTTCTTTGCAGCTACTCGACCTCAGCAGTCAGATGAGTACTTCTGCTTAGTTAATATTTTTGCAAGCTAACTCTTTTCTCTGAAGAACTATGCTTAGTGGGTATTAAGTATCTTTTTTATTTTACAGGTTGAATTTCTGCTCCTGGAACGTGCCTGAGGTAGCAGTCTGCCGTTACAATTATTTGAAAAACTCTGACTGTGGGAAGCTATACGTGCTGACTACAGGTACTCGACTTTGCAAAAAAAGAGAAAAAAAAATTTCACGGGACTTAACAAAACAGAGTTTTGTTTTAAATTATTTGTTCAAAAGGGAGATGCTTCGACAGTGATTGTGCAATTGTTCTATAACCGGTGAACTTGACTCCCTGTGTTTTGTGTGTGCGTGTTTGCAAATGCAATAAGTGTTTAGTTTGTGTTTGATAATGTGCTAGTGATAGCCATTGCGTGCAGCTACTTTAAATGTGTTAGTATATATTTTAAAATCAATTGTGTGCAACTACGAGGGATAAGTTTGCGCAAAATAAAAATGTAAAAGTGCGATGTGGCTCTGGTTCTTATGTCACACAGCCAGTGTCAAGACATAAAAAATAGTGCAAAGTGATAGTGCAATTAACGTTCTTTTGACAAAGGTCTACTGCACTTATTTCCTCTTCTAGGAGGCAGTTGTCTGGTAGACAGACGCTTTGTCAAAAGTGAAAATTGTCGACTGTGCACGGACCAGGCTCTGGTTCTTATGTCACACAGCCTGCGTGACGAGATCTGCACTTAAATCCTGACTGAGGAGGCAGCTCGTGTATTAATTTATATTGAAAATTGTGTAATAGTAAAAAAATAATAAATATATAATAGCCCTATATATAATTGATCATATAATTGATTACGATTGTTATGTGATTATGTTTACAGAGTTAATAAGGTGACATTATTTTTGGAAATGCATAGTGATCGTCTTACTTTCATTCGTTTAAGCTATACAGCATTTGAAGTGAATTGGCAGGGCCCCCCTTTTGTGTTTTATTACTGAAAGTTGAATTGAAATGATGTCTTTTCTTTTTGTTTTGATTAATGCTGTTGCTCGCAATTTTTGGCTTTTTCTTTTCTTTAATTGAGTGCAAAAAAAATTAAATTTATAGGGGCTAAGTGAGTTTATGATCCTCGGAGCACGAATCTTCAAAGTACTTTATTATTTTTTCAAAAATTTTCTGTAACACACATTTATATATACAAAAATTGAGAAAAACTATATGGCTAATATTTTCTTGCGATTGTTAGAATTTTTTATAAATGTGTGTGATATTTTCTTTCTGTCTCTAGACTCTATAATTGAATATGATTAATCGTCTACCTTTGAAAATTGCATATGCTATATGTTAAAATTTAAGTACATGAAAATTTTACCGCGCAATCTGTTTAAAAAAAAACTATTAATTCACTAACTTCGTTGCTTTTCTCTAGTTATCATCCAAAAAAATTCAAAAAAAAACAACAAAAAAAATTCACGAATTCAAAAACATTTGCTCGCCCGCTTTTTGACTTTCACTGCGCAGTTGGCGCGCTACACGCGTACCACTGCAGAGCTGAGTGTATAGGTGCGAGAGAGACGGATAGCGTCGCTCGGCGTGGCTTCTAGCCTTGCCACTCGTAATGGCGGCGCGCGCGCTTCGTCGCACGTTCAAAATTTTCGATGCGTCTTTTTCGATCCTCAAGTAGCTATTTTTACCGACACTTTTAAATTCAATATTTTTTTTTTATATTATTGAAAACTCCCGACAGCGTTACTATCCCTCCGGGTCCTCCACTGGTTTCTGTTAGGTTAAGCCTACAGAGTGAATTATTTTGTTTCACGAGCCACTACCCATGAACGCGAAAAAAGAACAGGAGAGGGATGAAGCTACTGAAGTGCGTGCTTGTTGCACGCACGGCCGCACAGCATAGTGTGCGATCGGGAAAACCAAAATGCTAATTCAAACTGTAGGGGCACACGTAGCAGCACGGATCCGGGATATAATGTTAATTAATAGCGATCGACATGTGTTAATATTTAGTATGAATTTTACCTTTCACCGTGCTAGTTGACCAATCTCCGGGTTGAAACAAAAGAGAGTGTGGAGGAGATATAGCGGAACAAAATCGTCAACGGCTCATTGGCTTCTTTCGCCTCGAATGGTCGAATTCCCAAATCAAACAAATGTCAGCAATTGAAACGAATCAAGAATCGGCACCTTTGGAAGTCCATGCTGAACAGGTTTCTCTGGAGGAAATAATGATCTCTCACTCACGTTGGAATAGATCCGAATAGAATTTATTTAAAAATAACAAAAATCGAAATGTCACCAAACAGAAAAAAAGTACTAAATGCCACTCAGGCTTCTATTTGAGAAATGTTAATTACTCAAAGACACGTGCGGTCAGCTCGGTAGCTAGACACGCTCTGCCGCATGGCGCGCGATTATGCATGGAAGAAAGTGCGTCACTTTCTCTCCCACTAATTGTCTCTTACCTCTCCCCCATCCCTCTCTTCGCTTCATTTGCGACTTCGCTCTCTCTCGCACCTATGGACTAGGTACGAAGTCCCGTGGCACGAAGGAGGGCGAAGCGCTTGGTCAGCGTTTCGAGGGCTGTTGGAGAGGTGCCGTTATCGCCTTGGTTGGCGAGAACTGCAGTGTTCCTTGCTTATGGAATTTTCCGTTCGTTATGCGACGTTGCCGATGCGTTTTGCATTTTGGCTCCGTCACATAACACAGAGTGCCCGGAGTACAGGCAGTTTCCAGAATATGGATTGAGCGTCTCTATTCCCAATGGAAATGTATGTTCTGCTTTCTAAAAGGCAAAAGATCATACAAGTTTTCAAGCCCACTGCTTAGAGGGATAGTATAAGAATTTTGACAATGGTATAGTTGAGCAGTATTGAGATAATCAGAGATTAGAAATTTCAAAATTGAATAATTCAAAACTGCTGTGCCGTATCAACTTGAAAATTTTTATATTATCCCTCTAAGTGACTGGCTTGACAACTTATAAGTTCTCGTTACCTTATACAAAACAAAACATGCTTTTTCTTTGGGAATAGACTCATTATATCCATCATCTAGAAAATGAGTATACTTCGTACTCCTTTCAAATTAAGAAAAACTTATTTTCTATCAAGAAATCCATCGCAAGGATAGGATGTGAAAGTTTAAGTTTATCACATAAACCAATGTCAAAATAATTATCATTTATTGTATTCAAAATTTGAACAGCTCAAAATTGATCTAGACGATTAACTTGAAATTTCTTATGCTATCCCTCTGATTGATTTGCTTAATGAAAAATTAGTTATTCTCAATTTTGAGAGAGCAACATGTACAGTCAGTTTCCAAATCTTGGATGTAAGAAGTATTTTCCCAAGGGAAATGCATGATTTGCTTTGTAAAAGGTAACGAAAACTTATGAGTTGTCAAGTCTGTCACTCAGAGCGATAGTATGAGAATTTTCAAGTCGAAACGGCTTAGCAAAATAGTTACATACCTGACAATTTAGACTCTAAATCCATCAAATCAATGGTGGAAGTATATCTACATGAAAATTAAAAATATAAGTTCTTGGATCGAATGAATTGGATGCATTGTTTTAACATGTTAAAACAAATTTGGATACCGAATTTCAGCCTTCTAGCTATAACAGATTTTAAATGAGGTGAAGACCGAAACATGCAAAATGCAGCTTTCGTAACTTGTGGATGATTACTTATTTCAACTGTATTCCTTACACTCATTTAATATCTATCATAGCTAGAGGGCTGAAATTTTGTACATAAGTTTGTTTTAACATATTAAAACAATACCAGTAATTAAGTTTATCTAAAAACTTATAGTTTCGATGTTCATATTGTTACCTAACTGAAAATTTATACAGTAAAGGCATGAAGTCAACAGTATAAGTATTTATGAAAAAGTCAAAATTATAAGTTCTTATAAAAAGATAAGTGTATGTATTATTTTGAATCTCTTATAAGTAAATAATAAACACAAGTTTTTAGATTTTATTTTTTTACATATACTTCTTTTTTTAAAAAATATTATTCAAAATATAATATGGATTAAAAATTTGTGAAGGATATGATGTAAACTTGTATCATGGCGCTATCGCGTCCTTTAATAAACACTAAAATGCTACATCACACATGTTATGTAATCATGGTATGTCAATAGTATACATAACGTTTAAATGCTTTCAAGAAAGCAGTTATCAATTAATTAATTAGCAATAATTTTATGTACGTACAGACTTCTTTTAATGTATATTTGTGATAAAAATAATTATGGAACTTACCATAAAATTTAGTGTCAATAAAAGAAAAAAAACGCGCTATTCTATTTACCTCTAGGGTTGTGTGGAAAAGATAGATATTTCTTTTTGAATCATAATGATTCAAACAATATCTATTTGCTCTACAGATGGTGTCGAAAAAATAATTATTATTACAATAATACATGAAATTATGTGCATTAATTTTTTAAATTTATAAAATATTTAATTGATTTTAACTAACCTTTTGAAAGTAGTGAAATCTTCCCCCCCCCCCCCAAAAAAAAACACCTTTTCAAGGTAAAAGGCTGGCAAGTATAAGGTAATTTCTTCGTGTAAAAATTAAAGATCAATTTTTTAACTCTTGATAACCTTAATGTACCAAAAACCAAAATTTCATTTTACGTGCTTTATTATTTACGGTTATTTCATTATGTAAATTAAAATCAAACTTTCGATAACAACGTAGAGAATATTCTAGCGGGTCTATTGTATACAGTTATTAATGTTTTCCTTCCTACATGTCGATAAGAAATGTATTTAAAAGTATAAATGTATTTATAAGATAAATGAATCTAATCATCTCTTCGAGCAATCTTGGTATTTATTACATCTTACACTAATTATGACATCGAGCCGAAGGCGAGGGTGGCAAAAAGGAGATATGGGCTGTCCGAAGTTACTCCCGTGGTGCGTAATAATGTCGCTTCTATCGCCCGGGAGCGAAAGTAGTACTTTTGGCACAGTGTGGAGAAAAAGGTGTTTATAATCAGTTCAAAAATAATTATGTTAGGATGTATATCTTTTTTTACTTCCTAAATGAGTGAATCACAAACACTGAAAGTACATGATGCTTATACATTTAGCCGAATAATCCAAAACTCTCAACTATCTATGAAAATATGAACGCGTAAACATGTTCGGGTCAAGAGTCTGTTGGATAGACTACCCTTTCTTTAGTGATACTTCTCTCTACCTTCGATTTTACATAAATTGCCATTTTATTTTTAGCAAAAGAAAGTTATGATATCAATAAATAAATTGGCAAGATTTGATAAAAAGCAATTGATTATAAATAAATAAATCACTGTTTAAGTGGCGGAAAAATATAAAAATAAATGTATTCATAAAAACACTCGACGAAATTGTAGCACGTAAAAAGGTAGATAGCCTATGAAAAGGTACAGTCGGATACAATTGAAACTTTGAATAATTGCGACTGACGGCCCATCCCAGCTGACGTTTGGTGACCGATTACGCTGACGCTGTATATACCGTAGGAGGTTAGGTCACCATTCTTTCGGTAAACGAAGCTTCGCGTGACTGGTCACAAACATGCGCAGAACGTGGTGCAAATTCGGTATTATTCAAAGTTTCAATTGTACCCGACTGTATATGTGATAGAATCGCATGATGTTCTTACATAACATTATCACATGACAAATGTGCCCACAATTTGTGATAATATCATGTGTATGTCCAAAATTATCGTGTAATAAATAGGATTGTTCCACATCATGAACAATTTTTCTGTTATTTATGGAAGCAACGAGCGGAAGTAAAATCTACTCTAGTTATTAATTCAGTAAATATGTTACTATTCTTTTTTTTTTATGGAAAAACTTGCCGTCCCGTCCTATCATAGATAACGATGGATATCATCTTCAAATTATGCATGGTTAACCAATGTAAGTTGTTGTTAACAAAGCACCGTTGAAAATCTCGTAACCGAGTTTTCATTCCGTACGTATTTACTACTATTCTTAACCAATTTTTAAAGAATTCAAATTTAATCTTGTAATCATTCTAAGCTAAATTTTCAGTTATTTGTATGTATGTTTCCCGAAAGTCTGTTATTATTCACAAAATATTACATGAAGTTGATTAAAAATAATTGTACTTATTATTATAAATAAAATGTTATTATAATTTTAAATCTGTTTTTACTTAGAAAATAGAACTCTAATTATCCGAGACTCCGAGACAGTAGCTGACAAAGCGGTATAAATAATAGCTGTGTCACTCGGTCTCTCTCTTCCCCCGCTGTTAACTAGCCGGGGGAAAGGATTATCGAGATGTACACAAATCAAATGTGCTCCAAAAGAATTATAACTCTAATTATCATTTGAGGCTATTGTTCTCACAGTTTAACATAATTGAGTAGTACCCATTACAGGATAATAAGATGATAGAACTATATTAAAAATTGTTGATTATTAAAAATTGGTGATATTGTTGATTATACTGACATTTAGTAATTCATTGATTATCTATGATAGGACGGGACGGCAAGTTTTTCCATAAAAAAAAGAATAGTAACACATTTACTGAATTAATAACTAAAGTAGATTTTACTTCCGCTCGTTGCTTCCATAAATAACAAAAAATTTTTCATCATGCGAAACAATCCTGTTTATTACACGATAATTTTGGACATACACATGATATTACCACATATTATGGGCATACTTGTCATGTGATAATGGTATGTAAGAATATCATGCGATTCTATCACATATAGAGTCGGGTACAATTGAAACTTTGAATAATACTAATAATACCGAATTTGCGCCATATTCTGCGCATGTTTGTGACCTGTCACGCGAAGCTTCATTTACCGAAAGAATGGTGACCTAACCCCTACGGTAAATACAGCGTCAGCGTAATCGGTCACCAAACGTTAGCTGGTATGCGCAGAATGGAATGCGCTGGGATGGGCGTCAGTCGCAATTATTCAAAGTTTCAATTGTATCCGACTGTACCTTTTCATAGGCTATCTACCGTTTTACATGCTACAATTGGGTCGAGTGTTTATATGAATACATTTATTTTTATATTTTTCCCCCACTTAAACTGTTATTTATTAATTTATAACCGATTGCTTTTTATAAAAACTTGCCAATTTATTTATTGATATCATAACTTTCTTTTGCTAAAAATAAAATGGCAATTTATGTAAAATCGAAGGTATAGAGAAGTAACACTAAAGAAAGGGTAGTCTGTCCAACAGACTCTTGACCCGAACATGTTTACGCGTTCATATTTTCATAGATAGTTGAGAGTTTTGGATTATTCGGCTAAATGTATAAGCATCATGTACTTTCAGTGTTTGTGATTCACTCATTTATGAGGTAAAAAAAGATATACATCCAAACATGATTATTTTTCAACTGATTATAAACACCTTTTTCTCCATACTGTGCCAAAAGTACTACTTTCACTCCCGGGTGACAGAAGCGACATTATTACGCACCACGGGTGTAACTTCGGACAGCCCATATCTCCTTTTTGCCACTCTCGCCTTCAGCTCGATGTCATAATTAGTGTAAGATATAATAAATACCAAGATTGCTCGAAGAGATGATTAGATTCATTTATCTTATAAATACATTTATACTTATAAATACATTTCTTATAAATACATTTCTTATAAATACATTTCCTATAAATACATTTATACTTATAAATACATTTCTTATAAATACATTTCTTATAAATACATTTATACTTATAAATACATTTCTTATAAATACATTTATACTTATAAATACATTTCTTATAAATACATTTATACTTATAAATACATTTCTTATCGACATGTAGGAAGGAAAACATTAATAACCGTATACAATAAACCCGCTAGAATATTCTCTACGTTGTTATCGAAAGTTTGATTTTAATTTACATAATGAAATAACCGTAAATAATAAAATTAATAACCGTATACAATAAACCCGCTAGAATATTCTCTACGTTGTTATCGAAAGTTTGATTTTAATTTACATAATGAAATAACCGTAAATAATAAAGCACTTAAAATGAAATTTTGGTTTTCGGTACATTAAGGTTATCAAGTGTTAAAAAATTGATCTTTAATTTTGTCACGATAGGTTATATACTTTGACTAGCACGGCGTACCTCTAAATATTAATTTAAAAACTCTTTTAATATACTGACGTCGGTCTCAGGCCAAAATCTTTAAGACTGCAAGTTGACCCGTTCAAATCGGACAATTTTTGCATTCTGGGGCAGTCTAATATATATATATATATATATATTGCAAGGTACAAGTAGCCTTGCTATCTCTTGCTATCTCAACGCGTTGGTACGGTCCTATACCAAGGCGCCCACAGTAGCTCTTAAGTCTCTCTTGCTATCTCTTAATAAGCTCTTGCTATCTCAACGCGTTGGTACGGTCCTATACCAAGGCGCCCACAGTAGCTCTTAAGTTTCGTCCCTGTTTGTTGCGGCCGCAACCCGAGCGCTCACGCACGTGTCATTACTATACACGTGCGTTGACCATTGGCGCGAGAAAAACAAACACAAGTACAATTTTCAGTACTTGTGGAAACAGGCGGTCCTTCTAAAGTCACGCGACACGGCAGGCGACGCAATATTTACACTGTTTATGCATGGAATTGTCTAACGCGCATCGAGCCCCCGTTCCCGAACCGCCGAAAATAGAGCTCCGGAGCTCAGTCGCGATTGACCATGCAGCAGTGCACCGGAATCTATTGAAATCGAAGGAGTGTTTATCGCCCCCCCCCCCCCCCGACGTGCACCATTAAGAGGCAGCGGCTCCACCGGAGATATTATCAGCGACGACCCAGGACTGCATCGGCGAGACACACGAGTGCCCGATCACGCCATCATCGTCCGCTCAATAACCGCAGCGATACTTGCTCAAAGTAGGTCTCTTATTTTAACAAACTTTCTTTTATTTATGAGTAATTTGCTCTCGCTTAGGGTCATTACTCGCATAACAAAACTGTTCTGCTGAAGCAGCACAAACATACACATGTTTGTGTGCTGGAAAGGTCGTGCTACGTACGTCGTTCCAGCAGCCAGGAGCCCTCGCGATTTCTTTACTTTTTCATTCTATCTTAGGGAAAACTAACCAATTCGTAGAGTGTGAGTGTTTCGCGGTGCCACGGATCTTCGCGAAACTATCGAGGTTTTTTTTAGTAACAGCAACACCCATCTAACGTTGTGGTGTAATTTTAGCATCATAATACTTAATAAATTCCGTACATAATACTACCTGTAAACAGCCGTCGTGTTTTCATACTTGACCGCGTCGCGCCAGTCTAGTGTGTATGTTTCGACCGCGTATTTTCAGGCATAGCGCGCAACAACCAAGGACGCAGAATACAGCAATCGGGAAGACTATTTCCAGAATACTAATTATTTTTCATTTATAACTTGAATTATAAAATACATCAAACAATTACCGTTTCTTTGTCTTGAGAGTTAAATAAATACAACGATTGGTTTACATTTATATCAGAAGTGTTAAGGGGTTATGACAGTGTTCAAACCTGAAAAAAACGAAAAATTGTTAGTGTTGTAAAAAATTAAGAGATATATCGGTGCTCTAAAAACTATATTTTTGCTTTCAAATACAAATATTATACATCACTTTTATGCATAAATAATATGCAAAAAGTGAGTGTAACATTTAAAAACAATTTAAGGAATTGCTTACCAAAAATCATTTTCATCACTTTTATTTGCTTGCCGCATGGTTCTGATGGAACAGTACCATCAATTCTGATGAATCAAAGTGCCAAATCTTCCTTATGAGTCTGGTCTCAGACTAAGTGGAACAGATTCCTGAAAAATACGAAATTAATATAATCAATTAAACATATATTGACAATATTAATAATTATAGTGAATGTTACATATGTAAACATACGTAACATTGACATTGAAATTATTTTTGCCAATTCTGCTCCACTCAGTTTGTGACCGTACTCATAAGGAAGCTTTTCCACTTTAGTTCATCCGGATTGATGTTACGGTTCCTTCAGAAAGCTGCGACAAGTACATGAAAACCATGAAAAAACTAAATTTGAGTAAAAGGCATTTAAAGTTTATAATGTAAATCATAAAAATGAACTCAGCTATACTTACAGAAACTGTGTGGCATACCTTGATTTGCTATTGGTACTCAAATATACATACAATAAAGTATATTTGGTGGTATGCGCATATCATGCTGTATGATAATAGCATTTAGAAGCTGGAAATAAAATAAAAATTATCGTTACCTATTCATAATCAAATTATGTTTATGAATTACAATTACATGCAATACTTACCATTATTAAATACGCTTCAAGTTGTTAAAAAGTATGCAAAATAATACTCCAGATAGTCAATATAAACTCCCATCTTGCTGGATTGCACCCGTATAACTAAAAGCAAAAAATAAACCAACAAAGAAAAAGGTCATTATGAACACAATTATTACTAATTAGTTTCCAATACTTATCTGAAAAATTTTTGTATTCTGCAGAAGCTCTTGCACTTTTACAACACCACTGAGGTTATAAGCATTGTTACAGCAGCTAGCAGACTAACTGCACTGATCTAGTGTCTTGGATGAAAAACAGCTGTTTGGCTGCTTTCTGCTGCTTTACAGAAAATTCTACTATACCGATCAAACAGTAATCTTCATTCTCGACCGGACGCTGTGAGGTACAACCTGTTCGAGTGGCAAATTCAAATTTGTTGAATGCCTTTACTTTAACACATTGAGTTTATTAACATAAAATCACACATAGAAAAATTAATTTTACGGATTTTATTTATTTTACGGAAATAAATTCATAACTCATGAGAAAAAAACGGTTTGTAAAACGGTTTTTAAGTCTATTTTCAGTAGGATTTGTCATGAAATAACTCTGTAAAAAGTGTGGTAGAACAATCCTTTTCACAAGTTTGGCCTAATTAAAATATTTAAAAATCACGATTTTTCAAAAATTTACTTGAAACAGATTTATCAGTTTTTGTCGAAATCTTCAAGGCAAATTTGTTTAGCAAAAAACGGCTTTCAGGACCATATTCTACGGACTATTAACTGTGAAAAAAGTGAATAAAAAAAATTAATATTTTCAAAATTTTAACACTGTCATAACCCCTTAAGATTTATTTACTGTACCTCGCCCCTTGTGTCTCTTTCTAATTATTATTTTATTTGTTATCTAATTTAATCGGAGGTTATCTGCCTTCTGCAGATAACCCATGAATTAAATAAAGTTAAGAACCCCGCAATATATATATATATATATATATATATATATAAGGGTGACACAAAAATGCACGTGAATGCCGAATCCCATTTGCCATAAGCTTAACCGATAATCTAGAAGCCTACGAGGTTGACCGAGTTTATATTTTTTTGATTGAACTAAATTGAAACTACATTTTTGTGACCAAGTGTAGCAAAGTGACTCAAAAATTAATGAGGAGATAAACAGAACGATACACAGTATTATTACGATTTATGATAGGGTATGCGGGTCTTTCTAGATACCTCCGACACCTGACTCAACGGAGGGTTCGAATTTTCCTTTGCAGATATCTTCTTTTTTTTGTTTTCTCTCTTTGCTTTCCCTCCAAATAAAATTCCTTCCCCTTGTAAACACTCCAGCTAAAGTTTCGCTTAAAATTTCATAGCTTTCTTTGGCCAATGTATGGCGTCTCGTATCGCGCACTTTTTCGACGTGTATATCATTAACTGTATATTACATTATGATTAATATCTGGGTAGATCGCATTAGCCAGTGTTGCCAACAGTTGTTATTAACAATAAATCAAAAGATTATGGATTTTAGCACGAAATCATTACAGCGTTAAAAGTTCTTCACGGTGAACTTATATTTGTAACTCTCTCTCTCTCTCTCCCTCTCTCTCTCTCTCTCTCCTCTCCTCTCTCTCTCCCTCTCTCTCTCTCTCTCTCCCTCTCTCTCTCTCTCCCTCTCTCTCTCTCTCTCTAACAGTAACAAAAATGTTTTAGTTTCATAATTATTCTTATTTAACATTAAAATTAAATAATTATCGATTTTTTTTTATATAATCTATTTGAAAACTGCACTGGAATACAATCAAATATTGCCATTAACATGAACTATTTTTTAATAAAATGGGGAATTATAGTTCAATTATACTGGAAATAAGTCAATGTGTTCAAGAGAGGGGGGGGGGGAGAGAGAGAGCGCTCCCACTACTCACAGGCCCAGAGAGAAGTGCGCAAGAAGACTTCATTACTAGAAATACGAGTGCTCAACTTATTCCTTTCGGAAAGAGAAAAATCAAGCAGATGAAGAAGGAGAGTCGTAGCGCCGCCAGTTGTGTTCCACTGCGTAAGGGAACATCCTTAACCAGCATCTGTAGGACTGTACGAGTATACCTGGAGTATACCTACAGCCAAGATCCATGGCCGTCGAACATGTGTCGCGTCTCTGCGCTTCAGGCAGCAAGGGTCTCTAGAAGTATCATTTCAGCTTACCCCCAAAAAAATGTACTGCTTTCACCTATAATTTGAAACTGAAGTAGTTACTTTTATTTGATAATACTCGCCATTCTGAACACTTTTTCCGCAAAATTTTTTCGGAAATCACTTTTACAGGACCGTATGGATGCTGTGTTAAAATTTGAAGTTTCTAGTAGCAGTGGAAGGGACCGTAAAAAGCCTCCAAATATCAAGCATTTTGGAACAAATCGGCACCTGTTAACTTTCTTAATTATTATTATTTTTGCACCAAACTTTTTCCAATCTATTGGTATCTATGCTGTAAGAAGATTAATGAAGGTAAATGTGAAATAGCATTAATAGCTAGTTTGTAAGTTATGTTCAAAAACGTAAAAACACCTGTGATGTGTCAACGTCCTGTGATGTGTCAACGTCCTGTGATGTGTCAACGTCCTGGGATGTGTCAACGTCCTGTGATGTGTCAACGTCCTGTGATGTGTCAACGTCCTGTGATGTTCAGCTGACGTTGGGACAATTGTCCTACCTCACCTTCTTGTCTCTGGACTGTAGTTCTTAAATATTGTTAGTAGTCTTGGGAATAACAATAAATATACTCAAAAATTGTGCATATTTATACTGTTGGCATTCATTCCGTTTTTACTCCTCCAACTCTTTACAATCTTTGTTTCTCGTTTTCATTAGTCTATATTCTATCCACTAATATGAAGTCTTCTAGCGTCTAAGATTATTATTACAAGAGTTCTCTAGGCTTCTGTGATAACAATCATTATTCTTACTTATATTACACGATTCCTCGTGGCGAACACGAGTCTTCAAATAATGGAGAGATGACTAGTATATATTCATACTTATCAGTATCCAGCGAGACTGCTCAACTTTCTAGGGTTCAGTTCCCTCGTAGCCGGGTAGGATAAGATGATGTATATGTCAGTCAAATGCTTCCACGTATTTACTAGCTCGACGAGACTACTGTGTGGACTACTCGCGTGTCGCTCGACAAAAGGTCTGGTGCGGCGCATCTCCGAAGCTTATAAAGCCCCAGGTACGACACAGTTGATTTCAGCAAAACAATATCACGCGAGGTCTTCGACCAATCATGATTTGCCACCAGAAATCATGCAGTCTGACTAGTAGGTTACAAGGAGTGCTGACGCGCAAGTCATCAACTCGCTCGCCGCACGCTATCGATGTCGCAATCGCACAAGCATATTGCAGCAACCAGCCGCCGCCCAATGCTCGTATATGCATTGCAAAACTACGACTGAATGCTCAATATGTACATGTATTTCCAAATATTCATCAATTAACAAATTAATAGACCTGACACGTTAGAAACCAACATGTAACTATGTTTTTAACTAATTCATTAAGAATAATTTAAATACCTAATTACAGGCAAATAATAAAGTTAATGTCAAAGATACAAATATTCCAGAAGTAAAAATGCTGTATATAAGAAATCAAAATTTTGATAAAAATCGTTGCAACATTTAATGAAGCTGTAGTATTTGATTTGGTGTTTCGCCGTCATTTGTAATAAATGACGGTGAGATATCTGCATTTATTCAAAGTCAGAGACACCAATTAGAATGCCAATTATAAGTAAATACGTAGATCCAAAGATATATCCCTTAATTTTTCCACAAGGTGGTTGTTGACACTTATTAGCAATATCGAAGGGATTGCTCAGCTAAGTGGAGCAACACGAACGAAACGCAGAATTGGGTGGAAATAAATGCACTTATTTCACATATAGCATTCAATAACGCAGGAATATTGTATCAAGGTTGCGTTCTAAGAAACGCAAAGTTGAACAATATTGTACTAATGTTATTCAACGTTGAAGTAACAGGTAGGGAATATTGCTGTGAACTCGGATTTCCGTTTTTGCATTGTGGACGATAAATTCACAATTGTACTTCTACGAATATTACAATATTGGTACAATATTGTTCCATGGTTGTATAAATGTAAATTCTCAATTTGCGTATTTTTTGAGTAATCGTTCCAATATTGAGGCAATACGATACCTACATTGTTAATTTAGATTATACCATAATTTTAGAATATAGTGAATGACACTGTAGTAATATTGCGGTAAGTTTGCACAACCTTCGTAGAATATATTGTGGCACTTTTATTCGATTTACATGTTATTAGCGTTCTGCAATATAGTAAATGCTCAGGAGGTTATACAACCATGCCGCAATTGTACTAATATTGTGATAAGATTGCATAACCTTCTTAGAATCATAAAAATATGTGCAACTACTTTTTGTGTTTCAAAAAAAGAACTTTTTTCTTGACGAATCACCGCTGCAATATTGTAGTAATATTGCAAAATGTAAGCAGAACATCAATGGACTATTTAAAATTTAGCTGATCCAAAAATCTTGCCCCAAAATATATTCTAGTAATATTGTGGTAAGTAATATTGTAAATAAGATTGCATAATTGAAAAATTTTTTTAATGACGAAATACTGCAGCAATATTGTTATAGTTTCAAAATATTTTCAGAATATTCACAGTTTATTCGAAAATTGGCCGATGCAAAAATCTTGTCACTAATTATATTGTAATAATATTGCGGCAAGACTTTCATAAAATCATAATGTATATGCAACTTTTTTCGGTTTTCATCGAAAAAATTTTTTCTTGACGAAATACCGTAGCAATATTGTCATAGGTTTTCAAAATGTTATCAGAATATTTGCAGCTTATTTGAAAATTGCTCAATGCAAAGATCTTGCCCCTAATTGTATTGTAGTAATGTTGTGGTAAGATTGCATATCGTTCTTAGAATCAGAATATATAGCCAATATTTTCGGTTTTCATCGAAAAATTTGTTTCCTGACGAAATACTGCAGCAATATTGTATCGGCTTTTGAAATGTTATCAGAACATTTGCGGCTTATTTGAAAATTAATGAATGCAAAGATCTTGCCCCTAATTGTATTGTAGTAATATTGTGGTAAGATTGCATAACCTTCATAAAATCATAATAAATAGGCAACTTTTTTCGATTTCTAAACTTACCGCAATATTACTACAGTGTCACGCACCATATTCTAAATTTATGGTGTAATCTAAATTAACAATGTTGGTATCATATTGCCTCAATATTGGAACGATTACTCAAAAAATACGCAAATTTAGAATTTACATTTATACAACCATGTAATAATATTGTACCAATATTGTAATATTCGCAGAAGTACAATTATGAATTTATCGTCTGCAATGCAAAAATGGAAATCCGAGTTCACAGCAATATTTCCTACCTGTTACTTCAACGTTGAATAACATTAATACAATATTGTTCAACTTTGCGAATCTTAGAACGCAACCTTGATACAATATTCCTGCATTATTGAATGCTATATGGGTCGGTGCCGACGTTGCGCTTTAGCGCATTGTCCGAGACACTGGACCCGTCCCGAGTTCATTGCTCCCGGACGTGACAACATATTATTTCCCCATTTAAACGCCTATTTATTTATTTATTTCAAAATGATTGGTGTTTTTGTAAAAGAAATTTGCCAATTTATTTATTGTTATCACAACTTACTTTTGTTTAAATTAAAATTAAAATTGAAATTTTCGTAAAATCAAAGGTAATGAGGTCATTCTAAAAAATGGTCGTCAGTTGAACGGACCCATAATGCCAAGCTGTTTACGTGTAACATACATACATATTTTATGAATGGTAGTTTTCGATTTTCCAAGTCGAAGTATATAAGATTAATTCTTATCAAGAATTAAAAAATGTATCTTTAGTTTGCATAATGAAAATACCATTTAGATCAAACACTCAGAATTTTGGCTACATAAGAGAAGAGGTTGAAAATTAATATTTCATTTAAACGAAGACACAATCTTATACTTGCCAACCTTTTACCTTGAAAAGGTTTTGTTTGGAACGGGGAGGGAGAGGATTTCACTACTTTTAAAAGGAATGTAATACATAAATATCTGTTAAATATATTATAAATTTATAGCTTTTTAGGTAGAATGTATTTAAAACATTCCATTATTAACTGTGGAAATAATCAACGTCAATGCTGGTCCAACAGATAAACCAGGAAGTTGTCACGGAATCTCTGTGACTAATTTACTTATTGAAAATCTAGTTCTTTTCAATTTCCAGAGAGTACAAAGAACAACCAGCGTCCAGAATGTGGATCAGCGTGACTTTTTTTCAAGGGAAGTATACCTTCTGCCATTTAAAAGAAAAAACAACGTATAAGTTGTTAAGAAAAAGATAGTATGAATAATTTTAAGTTGACACCATTGGCTAGTGTAGAATATTCTAATTTTGAAACTTTTAAATCTTGATATTTTAAAACTAATCAATAGTATCAATTTAATATTTATCATGGTATCCTTTCGACTGATGGGCTTGACAACTCATTAGCTCCTTTTATCTTCTAGATAGCAAAACGTATACTTCCCTTAAAAAGAGGGCACACGGATCCATGATCTAGAAGCTGGTTGTACTTCTTTCTGTCTGGCAATTGAAAAGAAGTAATTTTTCATTTAGTAAATTAGTCACAGGGATTCCATAGTAACTTTCATGTTTATTGATTGCACCAACTTTGAGTTTTTAAATTTTGAAAGCTTTAAGCTTAAAGCTTTCAAAATTTAAAAACTCAAAATTACGACAGAAATACTTTTTAACATAAAACTTTCTTACACAAGATAAAAGTTATTAAAGTTCATATATTTAGTGATCTATTACTAAATGCATATAATTATTATTCTTGTCAATTGAGTTCTTCTGGAATTTCTTATAAATGATTCTTGATTCAAAATATTTTTCCAGTTCACTAAATTGATTCCGTAAGTATAATGTTTGTTATTCTTGTCAATTCCCTATTGAAAATAATAACGTCATTTCAATAACGTCATTTCATAAAGTTAAATAACGTTATGGGTGATGCTACAATTTCGGACCTTTTGTGACGTTATTTTGTGACGTCATTTAACGTAAATTAACGTTATTTACATCAGAAGTGATTGGTATTTATTTCAATATTAGTAACTGCAATCCTTAGAATATTGTTCTTGTAGTTTAATGTATTTAGATGAGTGTGTATACACTATCTAGTATGATTTTATCCCACGGTAGTTTGTTACAATTCTTTTGTTGTTCTTATCGATCTCTCCGAGGCAATGGTTTAGAAAGGGTTTAAAAAAATTAAAACTCCTTTCTTTTAAGAAACGACGTTTCGGCGATCATTGTCGCCCTCATCAGGAAACAGTCAAAAAATTTTTTATTACAATAAACATACAGACTTTAAAATGAACAGAGTATTACATAGAAAAGGCGATATATATATATAGTGCGAAAAGTCTTTCGCGCGGTATGTTTACATATGACGGCACGCATCACCTCATCCTTTCGATGTATACAGATTTGATTTTAAATCTTAAGCTGGTATATTAAATGTGTGTACACGTTATTGAGTTTCTGGGTATCCTCTTTCTTATTGATACCATTATCTTGCAAATGTATATGCATCATTTCCGAGATCAATCTTTTATTTAAATTGTTTTTTTGTCTTTTATTTGAAATCCTTCAAAATTAAAAGTATAATTGTACTTTTTACTATGCTCGGAAATGACACTGTCCTTAGATTTTCTATGTTCTTCAATACGTGTACACATTAGCATACCGTACAATGTACGTACAATGTACGGTATGCTAATAGGGTTCCGAAAATTTGAATTACGCAATTCATAATTCATAATTCCTCAAAGGAATTGTGAATTATTTGTCGCATAATTCATAATTCCTCAAAGGAATTGTGAATTATTTGTCGCATAATTCCTCAAAGGAATTGTGAATTATTTGTCGCATAATTAATAATTCCTCAAAGGAATTGTGAATTATTTGTGGCATAATTCATAATTCCTCAAAGGAATTGTGAATTATTTGTCGCATACTTCCTCAAAGGTATTGTGAATTATTTATCACATAATTCCTCAAATTGATTTGTATAATATTTTCTCCTATATGTGAGATACATGAATCAATAATTTTTTTTTAGTAAAAAAGTTCAAAATTCTCTGAAACGCAAAGATCTGTTGGAATTTCCAAGATCTGGGTACTGGAAGAGGATAAAAAATGATGTCAAATATTTTTATAGAATAATAGGCGGACTCTTGCTGCGCTCATAGCCCCAAGTTGCTTATACGATAGTCTAAGACCTATCTCTTGAAAAATATTCATTCCACGAAAAAAAGATAAGAGCCCCACCCCAGTTATTTTTCGAAGACAAATCCATAGCACTTGCCCCCCCCCCTCCCCTCTCGGGAAATAACCCCATAACCCCACTCTTGGGACCATCCTAGAATTCCATTTTAGACGATTCTGAATCGATATTTACACTAAAATAAACAATTATCAAATAAAAAATATAGACAAATATAGATAATAAAGATATAGAACTTATATTAGATTTATTTCAAATTTACTATTCAAGTTATTTTTGACTTAATTTCAATGTTATTTCTTTATAGAAAAAAATTAATCAAAAAATTTAAATAAATAATTTAAGAATTATTTAAAACTTTTACTGAAAGTGAAGTTTATCTTTATATCTAAACAAAACTTATCGAACTGCACACAAGTATTCGTATAACTATACCTATTACATGAAGAGTTCCTAAATGAATCATTAGACGTTTATTTTAGAAATTAATTCAATTTATTTTATAATAAAAAAATATGTACAAAATTTCATAATTCAGTATGGTTTGTAAGGCCCCTGGTGGTACTGACGGCCTCTACGCTCGTACCAATGTCTGCGGCTTCTGCCAGCCGCACTCCTCCATCGTTGATCTAATAAATAAAATGATAAAGTTAAATTATATATAATTTAAACAAAAAGGATATCTGTATTATTAAGTAGAAAATATGAATTTTGTCAAAAAAAGGTACTCTCTGTTACCATCATACCAATTGGGGTATGGCACTACAATGACTTGTGGCTGCTGTTGCTGCACCGACTGCTGCAGCGGCTGTTGCTGCAACGGCTGCTGCAGTATCTGTTGTTGTTGCAGTGGCTGTTGCTGCATCTGCTGCTGCAGTAGCTGTTGTTGCTGCGGCGGCTGCAACGGCTGTTGTTGTTGCAGTGGCTGTTGCTGCATCTGCTGCTGCAGTAGCTGTTGTTGCTGCGGCTGCTGCAGCGGCTGTTGTTGCTGCGGCTGCTGCATCTGCTGCTGCAGTGGCTGTTGTTGCTGTGGCTGCTGCAGTGGCTGTTGTTGCTGCGGCAGCTGCAGCGGCTGTTGTTGCTGCATCGGCTGCTGCATCTGCTGCTGCAGTGGCTGTTGTTGCTGTGGCTGCTGCAGTGGCTGTTGTTGCTGCGGCAGCTGCAGCGGCTGTTGTTGCTGCATCGGCTGCTGCATCTGCTGCTGGAGTGGCTGTTGTTGCTGTGGCTGCTGCATCTGCTGCTGCAGTGGCTGTTGTTGCTGTGGCTGCTGTGCAGTGGCTGTTGTTGCTGCGGCAGCTGCAGCGGCTGTTGTTGCTGCGTCTGCTGCTGCAGTGGCTGTTGTTGCTGTGGCTGCTGCAGTGGCTGTTGTTGCTGCGGCTGCTGCAGCGGCTGTTGTTGCTGCATCGGCTGCTGCATTTGCTGCTGCTGTGGCTGTTGTTGCTGCGGCTGCTGCAGCGGCTGTCGTTGCTGCATCGGCTTCTGCAGTGGCTGTTGATGCAGAGCCTGTGGCAGTATCTGCTGCAGTGGCTTCTGGAACAGTAGATTAAAAATTTTTTTGCAGATCTACATATAAATAATTTAGTAATAAATACATAAATAAACTTACTCGCCATGTATGCCATTCAAATACTTTCTCGGATTGCTGCTGTTGTGGCTGCTTTGTATTATTCTGCTGATTTCAAAAAAATTAATAATTAATTCATTTATTATATTAAATCGTAAACTTTTAGCAGGACAGATTATTTGCTACTTTTTTGCAAGAAAACAGTCATATTTTTTTAGAAAGCAAAATTTTTATGAAAATCAAAACTATAAATTATTAGATAAAGTTGATTGCATTTATTGTTTTAATATGTTAAAACAAATTTGTATGCCAAATTTCAACCCTCTAGCTATAATAGATTTTAAATTGGTGCGAAGAATATAATATTCCAAAAATGCAATTTCGTAACCGATCGAATGGTTACTTATTTCAATTATATTATTCGCACTTATTCAAAATTTATCATAGCCAGAGGGCTGAGATTTGGCATACAAATTTGTTTTGACATATTAAAACAATAAATGCAATCAACTTTATCTCATAATTTATAGTTTGGATTTTCATATTTGATACATAGCAGAAAATTTAAATGCTAAAGTCATAAAGTGACAATATGAAAATCAAAAACTATAAATTATTAGATAAAGTTGATTGCATTTATTGTTTTAATATGTTAAAACAAATTCGTATGCCAAATTTCAGCCCTCTAGCTATGATAGATTTTGAACAAGTGCGAATAATATAAGTGAAATAAGTAACCATTCGATCGGTTACGAAATTGCATTTTTGGAATATTATATTCTTTGCACCAATTTAAAATCTATTATAGCTAGAGGGCTGAAATTTGGCATACAAATTTGTTTTAACATATTAACACAATAAATGCAATCAACTTTATCTAATAATTTATAGTTTGGATTTTCATATTTGATACATAGCTGAAAATTTAAATGCTAAAGTCATAAAGTGACAAAATGAAAATCAAAACTATAAATTATTAGATAAAGTTGATTGCATTTATTGTTTTAATATGTTAAAACAAATTCGTATGCCAAATTTCAGCCCTATTGTCACTTTATGACTTTAGCATCTAAATTTTCACTTTATGACTTTAGCATCTAAATTTTCAGCTATGTATCAAATATGAAAATCCAAACTATAAATTATTAGATAAAGTTGATTGCATTTATTGTTTTAATATGTTAAAACAAATTCGTATGCCAAATTTCAGCCCTCTAGCTATGATAGATTTTGAACAAGTGCTAATAATATAAGTGAAATAAGTAACCATTCGATCGGTTACGAAATTGCAGTTTTGGAATATTATATTCTACGCACCAATTTAAAATCTATTATAGCTAGAGGGCTGAAATTTGGCATACAAATTTGTTTTAACATATTAAAACAATAAATGCAATCAACTTTATCTAATAATTTATAGTTTTGATTTTCATATTTGGTACATAGCTGAAAATTTAGATGCTAAAGTCATAAAGTGACAATATGAAAATCAAAACAATAAATTATTAAATAAAGTTGATTGCATTTATTGTTTTAATATGTTAAAACAAATTCGTAAATTATAGTTTTGATTTTCATATTGACACTTTATGGCTTTAGCGTCTAAATTTTCAGCTATGTATCCAATATGAAAATCAAAATTATGATGTTATATAATATAGTTAAAATGTAATTACAACATACGTAAAATGATGTTATATAAATACATAAGTAAATTCTTACTGGCCATGTATGCCGTCCAAAAGTGTACGGCTCGGGCTGCTGCGCCTCTGTGTTTCTCTTAGTAAATATTCCTCCCATCATGTAGTCAGAATGGTTGAATCGCGACTGGCTGCGTTAGCTACTGTACAGGTAACTTTTGTGTACTTTCGATACATACGATGTTTATCATAACATCTTCGAATTTGGGAGCATTTATGTGCGTAGGTCAAATAAGCAATACAGATGTATATACATATAAGTATCTGTTGCGATGTGAAAACTATTTCGTCCAGTGAGTTCTGAGCTGTATTTCGAATAACAACGTGTTCACGAGCTTTCATCTATAGCTATCGTTTTAAACAATACAATACAAATAATTTAAATATATTTTTACAGGATATTCTAATTATTGTTTATGATTCGCAGAATCATAAAGATTAATTAGAATTCGCTATTACATTCATTTTCTATATCAACTAATTATATTTATTTTGATTAATATAATTTATTCTAAATTAATTAACACAATATTTTCAAAAGTAGTGTTTAATTTCAAATTTTTTAACTATTTCCTTTTCATTGACGTGTTTTTGTGGTGAGCTGTACAGCAGGATTTCAATAAATTGCTACAAACAAGGGTAAGTTGCAGCTATAATTATTTTTTTAGTTTAAGTTTAGAGTTCCCCATTCAAATTTGAGATTTTGTAATTGGGATTAACTTTCGAATAAATGGATTTAGTATGTACATTTTATAGAGAAGTACGTTGGTCCAGTCGAATTAGCGCGAAAAATGCATTTTTTTTGCTTTATCCTCTGTAGCTTTTTTATTATTAATTTTACGCGAAAAAAGTTACGAATGAAAATTGTTCACAATTGAATTTCCTTTAAAGTACGTATATTCCCGATTGCAAGATTGACTTTTTTCATCGCTAAAATGTTTAAAACAAAAAATTTTTTTGTAAATTTTCATATTGCAATAGTTTATATAAAAAATTGCATTTTTTGGTCAGACTTCCGATCAAACATGTCTTTGTAGTTCATTATGACAAAATTATTTGTACAAAATTATTAATTATTAATTATTAATTATTTATTATTAATGATCTGTACTATTTATACAAAATTGATTTCTTTGGTGTTAATGAATATTTATTAAAGTTTTAATGTATTATATAAGTTTTAATAAATATTTAGTGTAATTCAGTATTAAATTTAGATATTTCGAATTTAAGTAAACATTTATTTAAATTAAATACAAAATTTTAAATTCCACTAAATAAATTATTTAAATATGAGATCTTTATTTACTAAAATGCTATGGTTTAATTTTTAACTTAATCATTTATTATATCTAAAAAGTATTTTTTGGAAAAATAATAATTTACTAAATATTTTTCTACAGCTCTAATAATAAAAAAACGATTTATTATTTGTAAGTAAATTTTTTATTGTTCTCATTTAATAAAATAGCATTGTAAATTTGAAGAAATCATTTATTTAAATCCAAGGATCCTATTTAATAAAAAACGCAATTTAAATTTATTGTAAATCCACTTATTAAAACCTACTAAACCTTTTTGATGATTTAATAATCATTTACTTTTTTAAAGAAAATTTTCTATAATTTTTATTAAATCATATAAAATTACAAATATTATCTTAAGTAAATATTTATTTAAAATAATTATGAAGTAAATTTTTATCCTAATAATATAATATTCGACATTTAAAGAAATCATTTATTTAAACCTACTAAAACTTTTTTTGAAACTAATGACTTCAAAAGCAAAAATTTCCTTTTTATAATACTATAATGCAATAAACATTTACTTACTTGAAGAAAATTTTCTATAATTATTATTAAATAATGGAAAATTGCAAATAATACTTTAACTAAATATTTATTTAAAATAATTTTGAAATAAATTTTTGATTTAATAACATATTCTAAATCTGAAGAAATCATTTATTTAAATGGAAAGTAGGATTCTGAAAAGCCATTTACTTGAAACAATCAAAATTTGCTTAATTATACGAAATTTTCGCTCAGTGTAACTTTATTAATTATAAATTTATCGATTATTGGTAGTAAATGGATGTCTACTGGTACAGCGTCTACTTCACAATCTACTGAATCTTCGACAAATATTCGCTCGATATCTAATGCAGCAATATCTAGCGAATCAACATCACAACCTGGACCTGCATGTGGTAACCAGAATGATCTAGAAAGTCATCAATTGTCGTCAGAAGAACAAGAATTTTTTGAAAAATGTTCAGAATATATTTGGCTAGATGGAAAATTTTTCACACTTATGATGAATAAATCAGACCCCAAAGATAAGAAAGTAACTGCCAAATGTATGGCGTGTAACAGCGAAATAAAAGGAAAAGCTGATGTTTCTTCCAACTTCGGGAGGCATTTGAAAGTAAGCAATATTATTTAGTAATATAAAAGTGGCTGGGTAGTAGTGGTGACCTAGGCTGCAAACGACTGCTGCGTCTCGACATTGTAGTAAATCAACGTAAATTAACGATTTTGCTAACAAAGTAGTCTCTGTGAGGGGTGACTATAAGATTGGCCGGCCGAAAAATCGAACTCGCTACAACTCCGGGAAGTTGTTCTGGAAGTTGCCGCGGATTAATCTGAATTTTTTCAGATTTTTTCCTTCATTAATTTTCGAGCTGCAGGTTGTAAAGGCTGACATTTTAAGGAATTTTCCAATTTTTTACTGATTTTCAAAAATTTATAGCTCGTCAAGGAAGCATTTTTTACTATAGAAACATATGAAATTTTTCAAAAAATATACTTTTGAAGTCATACATATATGTTTTACAAGTCAATGTACGTAGAAACTTTTCTACTGAAGCAATCTTTATAAAAGTTTTGGTTGGAATCCGATGGGCCGCTTTTTGAAAATTTTGAATTTTAAGGTTAAAATTGTGCAAATGACTTGTAAAACATATGTATGATTTCATATGTATTTTTTTCGAAAATTTGAGAAAATTTTCTAGGTTTCTATCGTGAAAAATGCTTCCTTGAGGAGCTATGAATTTGTGAAAATCTACAAAAATTTGAAAAATTCCTTAAAATGTCAACTTTGACAATCTGTACCTCGTAAATTAATGAAGGAAAAAATCTGAAAAAATTGAGAATAATCCGCGGCAACCTCCAGAACAAATTCCCAGAGTTATAGCCGATCTCACAGAGAATCACTCTATATTTGTATGTATGTATGTATGTATGTATGTATGTAAGTAATATGTATACTGAGAAAACTGTGGTACTAAAAATTAATACATATCTACGAAAAATTACCATATAAAATAGTAACCGCGTGATATACTTGACTTATGAGGAATTTTACTATTTAAATAGTAATTTTTCCTGTTTATACTGCAATTTTTACTATACAATATATTACTTTTTACTATATCTATGTAGTAAAAATTACTTTTATTAAAATTTACTATATAAAATGGTAAAAATTATTTTTGAAATGAACTTTAAATTTGAGGTTATGTAAATTTCAGCTTATAAAGATTAGTTTACTCTTTTAATTAATTTATGAGATATTATGAAATTATACAATATGTTTCACTTCTATTATTTAATTATTATTATTTGTTTAATATTATGAACACATTCAATTTATATATTAGATCCAAACTTTTACGCGTAAGAATCCAGTTTAGGTGAGTGGTTAGCGCTTCTGACTGCAGTCCCGGAGATCCAGGTTCGAATCCCGCCAGAGTAAAAAAAAATTAATTTGACATTTCAGCTTAATTTAATATATAATAACAATAATTAACAAAATAATAATGTTCTACTTAGTATAAAAGAGATAAACATAAAAAAATAACATAAATTATAAACATAAATTATTTAGAGAAAGCATGAGGATAGGTATGAAGAATACCTTCAGCACAAAAAGGCCAAACGGGACACTCCAACCAAGAATACTGTGAGACGCCGCATTACATGTAATTTCTCACAACGCCAATTCGAAGATAATGTAACGAATTTCGTCATTGAAAATCATCTAGCTGCCCATATTGTGGAGAAACCGGGATTCAGAAAAATATTCGATGGTATTATAAAACTTATTATTATTAATATTAATATTATTAGAATAACGAAAATTTGATCTGAAATATCGGATAAATGTTCGTGCAATTCTTAAACAATATGCCAATAACTTCAATTAAATGTTTAAATAATTAATATTTTTATTAGATCTTAAACTTAAAAGCGGAAGGCAAACACCTTTAAAGCATCTAACAGGTTACAAAATTAGTAAAAAAATTAATGATGTGTACAACAACACCATCAAGGAAATAAGTGTTGTATTGGCCTCCGTACCATGGATTTGCTCAACAGCAGATGCTTGGAGCAGTGCAAATCGCCGATTTTTGGGAGTGACAGCGCACTGGGTAAGTAATTATCTTAAAAGCGTGCATCATAATTATAATGTATTAAAACTAGCAATTTCTTTATAGATTAATGAGACGACATTTGAAAGAAAATCCGCTGCATTAGCGTGTCGTCGGTTCCCTGGCACACATTCATTTCAAAATATAGCCGAGTTATTGGTCACAATTCAAGAGTCCTTTAACATCGATGTTTCAAAAATTGTAGCCACCATAACTGACAATGGGTCAAATTTTGTTAAAGCATTTAAAGAGTTTGGCATTAGTGATAGTGATTGCTTCGGTAAAGGTTTGTAAAACATTTTTATTTTTAAATAAAACTAATACTTATAATCGATGTGAATGATATTCTAATGGAATGTATTGTGAGTGCAGAATCAGATGATGCGACTAGTGTGGATACAACCAATTCTGCACCATTGAATACTACCAATGAAAGGACTAATGACGAAGACCATGTTGATAGTGATGAAGACAGTATGGAAGTTGGCAGTAGTGATATGGGATCTTCAGATTCTGAGGAAGAGTGTTCAGCAGAAAATAATGAAGTCATGATGATAGAAAATGAGCTGCAAAATGAGTTAGAAAGTGGCACTAGTTTGTCTCGTCATCTTCGATGTGCTAGCCACACTTTGAACCTCCTAGCCACCACAGATGCTACAAAAGTTATAACTGACGATGTAGAGGTTGAAGAAATCCATGAAAAAGCTCTAAGTAGTTGTAAAGAGTTGTGGAAGGCTTTGAAATCACCGAAGAAGCGCGAACAATTAACAGAATTTCTGAAGGTCTCCATAAAACGCCCAGTACAAACACGATGGAATTCACTATTCGATGCAGTAAATCAAATTTGCTCTTTAAAATCCAGCTTATTATCGTTTGAAGTACGGAACATTTTGAAAACCACTACAAATTTTCAAAGGTCTGATTTTAAGTACTTGGAAGAATACGTTAAATGGTCTGAGCCCCTTGCAGCTGCTATTGATAGACTTCAAGCAGAATCGGATTGCTTTTACGGCTGCACGTTACCAACTTTAATAAGCCTTAGAAGAAAATGGGAGCAAATGAGCATTGATGATTCCTTAGAGACATCACGAAATGTAATTGTCCAGATGATACTTAAATTAGAATTCAGATTTTCAGATTACTTCAACGTAGAAGGAAATGGTAAATTTGCCGCTACAGCTGCTTTACTGCACCCTCGATTTAAATTATCTTGGGCCCAATGTTTGAGTACGGAAGCTCAGAAGAACGTTCAAGAAATAACTTGTAATCTTATGATAGTACAAGATGAGGAAGTTAATGAACAAGTAGATGAAGATCAAGATGATTTTTACAATTTCCGATCAAGTTCAACAAGTTTTTTGTCTGGTTCATCACTTCTTCCGCAGAAATCTGAACTAAATGAATTACTAAGATTTCTACAACAAAAATCAAAGAAACTAGAAATTTTAAATGACTTTCCGCAGGTTAAAACATTATTCTTGAAATATAATACTCCTTTACCTTCTTCCGCGTCTGTCGAAAGGCTTTTTTCGCAAGCCACTTTGTTAGATTTACCGAAGTTTAATAGATTAAGCGATGACAACTTTGAAAAAAGAGTAATCGGGAAGGTAAACGTATTAAAGAAATATTTGTAAATTCATAGAGAATTATTAGAATTTTATAAATTGGCTGAGTAATCGCCATAGTTAATGAAAATAATGTTCACTCAAGGGTAACATATTCTTGCAGAACTTTTCAAAAGGGATAGAAACGTCGCACGGTTTCTTGACGATACCAGCTCATATAACTCTGAAAATTTAAAATTGTCAAAAGCTGCCAGAAACTGTCGAGAACGACGCGAAGTTGGCATTCAGTTTGAAACGTTCTGCAAGAATATATTTCGCCCGAATGTGTATTGGCTGAGTAATCGCCACATTATAATAGTTAAAACTATTATTACTTTTTGTTTAAAAGTTAAATTTTAATTTTGTTTATATATATTGCAATAAGACTGAAAGTAATCGCCATATCGTATGCAAATGTGTCTTGGCTGAATAATCGCCATATTTGATTAAAATGTTATTATTGTCTGAGTATTCGACAAATTATATTGAAAATAATATATTTAAGCTGTTTTCTTTGAAATCTTAGTAATTATGTTGCTGCAAAAAGTTGAAAATAAAACAGAATTTCGGAAAATGTTATTATATCAATTATTTGTGTAAAAATACGTATATTTTATAAAGGACCAATGCATAATATAATATAATATAAATTACAATATAATGTGTTATTATTAATATCCTTTAAGAGGGCAAGCCTAGGTTAAAACCTGTTAAAAAGCAAAAATTATCATGAATTAGATTAATAATTTTTTATAAATATTAATTAAAACAATTTTACATTCTTAAAGTACAACTATTGTACTATACCTTACTACTATTTACTGGTCAAAAGAGACTTCTTCAACGCTGACTTTTGCTGGATTTAGTCACTTGCTGAAGTTTTCTGAAGCACTCTGATCATTTAACCAGGTCAGTTTCGTTTTAAATTGTTACTTGTGAGCATACGCTCAGACCCATTGACACATTTCTAAAGAAAACCATATTAGCTACTTATAAGTGGTAAAGGACCCCGCAGAAAAACTCGTGAATTTAGGTCCCAGTCATGCAATGAAATCGAAATTAGTATAAAAGTATAAGAAAAGAGCTTTAATTTGAGCTATTAAACTTCAAAAACACCCGACTGGATCAAAAGTTAGTAGCATTTCAAGAAAGAGAAAAATCTCCGAATTTTCGAAAATCGATTGATTTCATGGAAAAAAAGCGAAATTTGCCTTTTTTCAAACCCTCGTACTTTCCGATCAAACCGACGGTTTTCAAAGTTTAATAGCTCAAATTAAAGCTCTCATCGTCTACCTTTTTTCTAAATTGTCTAAAGTTTAAGTTTCCTATACAATAAGCTATATATATATGCTTTCCAAAATCAGTAAAAAACGATCAACTTGAGAAGCATATATATAGTTAATCAAACAACAGAGCTTTAATTCTGATACAATAGAATGAAAGTAGAAGAAAAGAGCTTTAATTTAAGCTATTAAACTTTTAAATTGATTGGTTGAATCGCAAATCATGAGGTTTTAAATTAAAAAAGAAAAACGATTATTGTAACGCTTTCTTCCATGTAAATGTTTGCTAAAATCCAGAGAATTTTACGTTTCTTCAAATCCTTCTCAATTTTGATCCAGTCAACGTTTCAACGTCGCGTTTTCAACGTTTAATACCTCAAATTAAAGCTCGTTTCTTCAACTTTCATAATAAATTGTCAGATTTTAAATTTTATTGTGCGATGGTCTATATATATGCTTCTCAAGTTGATCATTTTTTTACTGATTTTGGGAAGCATATATATATAGCTTATCGCTTGGAAAACATAAACTTTAGAGAATTTAGAAGAAAAGTAGACGATGAGAGCTTCAATTTGAGCTATTAAATTTTGAAAACGATACGAGGATTTGAAAAAAGGCAAATTTCGCTTTTTTACCATGAAATCAATCGGAAAACGAAAATTTGGAGATTTTTCTCTTTCTTCAAATGCTACTAACTTTTGATCCAGTCGGGCGTTTTTAAAGTTTAGTAGCTCAAATTAAAGCTCTTTTCTACTACTTTTATACTAATTGGTTAAAGTTTCAAATTTATTACGTAGTGTGTTATATATATGCTTTCAAAAAACGATCTATTTGAAAAGCATATATATAACTCATCATAAGTGAAAAGAAAAAACTCTTCAAATCGTTAAAAATTACAAAAAAAGACCTTTAATTTGACATATTGAACGTTACAAACAGATGCTTGGATCAAAAGTTAGAAGGATTTTAAGAAAAAAAGGTAAAATCGACTATTTTCATAAAAGCCTGAATTCAAGTTCGTCGTCTTCTAAAATGCGAAAAATTTGACAAGTGCATCCGATCCAGATAAATAAATATGAAAATGAAAGGTCTTTTCAAGTACTTTAACTTAATGTATTGCCAATTATATTTAACATACGGCCTGCTTCTCAAATTTGTAGGAGAATGAAAAAACACGCGAAAATGGACGTAATTTTTTTTAGTTTTTGGCCCGTAAATTTTATTAGCATAGGTTGCCGATATTCTACACCCATACATCTTTTTTCTTATTACCTAATGAGTGTAAAGAGCCTAGTCCGGCCAGTGTGCCCTCAAAATTGCCCAGTTTCCATTTTTGAGAAGGGAAGTATCCGACTCTGCGTAGATTGCCTCATATAGGAGAAAATATTACACAAATCAAAAAAATCATCAAATAATTCAGAACTCCCAACTCCTTTGAGGAATTATGAATTGTACGACTTATAATTCACAATTCCTTTGAGGAATTATGCGACAAATAATTCATAATTCCTCAAAGGAATTGTGAATTATACATGGAATTAAATCCGTGAAGGAATTAATTCTTTGAAACCCTGCCGTACATCGATGGTTTCTATGAGCGGGTGCGACATTCATTTAGGAAAACAACATTACGACCATTCCAAAAATACACAGAAATATGTGCAATAATATTGTGAAAGGAAAGGATAAAAAAGAGAAACACCTAGAGAAAAATGTTGTTTATAAACTTGGATGTAACGATTGCACGGCTACATATGTGGGAAAAACAAAAAGAAATGTATGTTCACGTATTCAAAATATTTTTCCACTTCACTAATTTCACTTCGCCACAGGAACCTCCTTTTTGCTGGTCTAAACTCAATAGATATTCCAGCTATTGTTTAGTATATATTCAAAATACAATATTTACCAATTATGTATGGCGTATAACCTCCCATGAGAAAAAGTCTCAAAAAATAAAAGGTAACGTTTAAACAAAGAATATGCTCATAAAATTGTATATATACAACATAATATTTATATATAATTTTTTCATTTCACTAGCATGTCACAGAAATTCCTTTCCTATATAACTTGATAGTTGTGTAAGCTCTCAATCAATGGAAATAGAAAATATCTAAAAAAAATGAAAACATTTAAACAAAGAATCGTTTACAAAAAGTTTAATTATATTATACTGATATAGATATTAAAAAATCTGATTACTTATCTAATTGAATTTTGCTAATCGTATTTATGTAATTGTAAAATCATAATCAATGTTAATTCACACAAAATCAACTTATCGACCTTATATATTATATTTAACACTGTTTAATCAAAATATATATTTAGGTTAAATATTTAATACTGCTTTTTGTAATATTTAATGGGAAATTGTTATCTAAACACGTTGATTTTATAAACACTGTTTTATCACACGCATCTTCTGCGCATCATATACACATCATATCATGTAAATGTATATGTATATTGAAACGTCCTCGCCTCTGCGAAACGGAAAATAAAAAGAGGCGGGAAATAAAAAAGAGAATTATATAAAAAAAAAATTTATTTATAATCTACATGGTCCGGGATACCGGGTGAATAATTCAACGTAGGTCGCGGATAAACTAAAATTGAATTACATTAATTAGTTACTTATATGTACAATGACATATTGCATTGTACACATTCAGCAATAACGATAAAATAAATACGTGACGTAATGCACGTTGCTTCTCTATGCGTTTTTGAGTAGATGAAGACTTTAGCTTTGTACGGCTACTTGATCCTCACGTACTGAAGATTGTTCTTTAGCAAGACGCAATGCCTGGTAAAGAACAATCGAGATGAAAAAACAAAATTTATTTTTGATTTTAAATCCCTTTCCACCCAAGATCACACACTGGATCTTGAGGTATTCAGGAAACAAAAAAGGCGTGAGCGCTTAACATAGACGCAATGCTATATGTTTGTGACTCACTAGAATTTATTTAATTTCTTTATTATTATTCTTATTTTAAAAATCGCATTTTCCCTCTTAGACCACGTATTGAGTCTAAGGGTAGTCCAGCGCATAATAAGGGATATGCAAGCGCTCAGTTTGACTTAGTGCAGGACTTTTGCATCTCGCCATGTGAAAGGACTTAGAAAGAAAAAATCCTTTTTTTAGAAGACTTTGTTTTTTATTGCAATCATAGCCTCATACGTGGCTGTAGACTAATCTCCGTTCTGTCGCATTTGTTCGGATTCCCATTTAGGAGACTCAATGCTCCGCGTCTAGGGCCCTCCGGAGCGTCAGCGCTTCCCTGTATGCTTCCGCTAGCTAGGAGACTTATTGCTCCTTCTAGCTCCAGCTTCAGAGGATGAATGAGTGCTCCTCCTGGAATGACAAGCTCTTTTATACAGGTGAGCGGAACTGCTCCGATGCTGAAGCCGCGAGTTACCCCCTCCACTCGCCCGAGCGCCAGTATCGCTATAGATATATTAATGTACGTGAAAACTTAATTTACATGTTTTGTCGCCATAAACACTTAATTCTTGCAAAACTAATAACATACGAATGTTTATCGATGCTTAATTAATAATAAATAATGGTTTGTTGCTAATGACAAGTCCCGGGAAATAAAATAACTCGCATACAAATATGCTGATCGCGAGACTTAAACGCTTTTGTTGCTATTTTTACAATGTTAATTAATGATTCATTCTAAAAGCTATACATGAGTCGAAAGCTGATGAACTAACGATCATGTACGTCACAAATTTATATGGCAAAAGTGCCTCAAAAAAAAAAAATATTCGGCATGTGAAATGTCCATTTCGTACATACTTGAGAAGTTTATATATAAAGTGAAATATATAATCTCCTCTCCGGGGGCAAGCTTAGCCGTGGCTGTCGACTCGATTCTCGCGCGCGAGCTATGTTTTGTCTTAATCTTGCAACGATATTTTTGCAACGAATTAAAATTTACGAATCGCAAACGGATTTTTTGCATTTTACATAGTTTATCGATCAAATAATCTCATGCGAGCATTTATTTTCATAAATTTATTGTTTCAATAGTTGATACGAATATTGCAAGTTGGAGCCTTTAGCCATATGTCTAATGCGAACGCGCATCATGCCAAATTGTAACGTAAATAAAAACATAAATAAATTAATAAATTAAAAAACAATGTTCCACACATGACTTCATTCATGTTAATTCCATGCATATGACTTTATTTAATTAAAAAATATTTTAAATTAAAATTTTTAAGAGGGGATAGGGTCCGTGTACGTTGCAATATATTGTTCTTTGCGGAGAAAAATTCTCTGCGGAGTACAATTTTCGTTGAGGAGAATTGAGGAAAATCGAGAACTTCAAAGTTTCACTTCACGATAACTTTTGATAGAAGCAATATCACAAAATATGAACCTAATGTGATTGTGATAGATTTCTCACAAGCTGTCATTTGAGTCCTCATAGTGAGAAACAAAGCTGTCAAGCGGAGAAAACCGAACCTCGTATTTTCGTAAAGGCGAATGAGAAATATAATAGGGTCTGGTTAGCACCTGACGGTGGCGTACGTACTGATGACGTACCTTATACTTGCCATCGTGGCGCTACCGCGCCCCTTGATTAACAAATTAGGTACCAAAATAACAATTTTTGGACCGTAAGTATTTGACTTATAGCATTTGTTCACTAAGGGGTCGTTTTCACTCCACAAGTCTAAAAAAGGTGCTGATCATCAGTAACTAGTTCAAATTAAAAAATTCACATTATTTTAGAAGTTGGTCCTAAACGTTGTTAATTTGTTCATTTAGCCTTGTGGCTGTTTTGCTATTTATTATTAAGGGGGGTGCATATAAATTTTATTGTCAAAAGTTAATAATTGTGGCTTCCACGTTAAATCAAAAATCATATGTATTTTATATGTAACTGCATGTGTTTCAATTGTTTTGGAAGCGGCCATTATGAGGTGTAACGGAGGAGAAACGAATTCCGCATGTTCCAGAATAGAGAAATCGGAAAACCAGGAGGTGCTGCGCCACGTGAACTCGGGGGATGACATTAATGAATGTCGGTACGCTGAATAGTGCTGCCCCGATTGATCTCCGAACGACACTATTCATTCGCATGTCGATATGCCGTGCCGAAGTTTCGACTATTTGAGCCTGCCACGACTTATTAACGAATTCATATTCGCACTGTATACACGTTTTTTTTGTGTGTAAATTTCTATTATATCCGTTTTTGAAAAAAATTGAGAGTGTGACAAAACATACATTGCTATTATGCATTCTACTGTAAAACAAATTACCAAAATTTTGGAGTAGTCAACTTATTATTCCTTTTTTACATTAATTCGAAATGACAGGTTATGTGATAAATAAGCGCAAATATTTACATAGAATAAATCCACACAGACCATTCAAACCGTGACCGCAAATCTTCTCATGATGCAAATTAGGTCCGATGTCGGTGATAGATCATGGGTCAATCTATGCCGAGATTGACTAGTGTAAAAGGTCCAGTATATTCCGACGGCTGCAGAAGTTATAAAATGTTACGCCCGCAATATATATTTTAAAAACAAAAAGTTTCGTCTTACCCCAAGTGGGCAGTATGGTCGCCTGGAGGTACGACAACCTCGTCAAAATATAAATATTATATACAGTCGTGAGGGACTAGACGCAGAACAACTGCCGCCTCCCAAATCTCGACACGGAGAGAGCGCCTCTTAGTCGCGTCGGGTTAGATAAGTCCCGGAGAGATGTCCACGCATGCGAAGTAGGTAGACTCCCCACTCATAGCAATCAAATATACATACATAACTCACATACGGTCCGTTACAATCATCCCCCTTTTAGAGGGTGCCATACAATATGCAATCTCTAAAATTACATTACAAATTTTGTTTCTTTTTACTACATCTCTCGCATTGAGATCAACCGCCAACACACATGAGAGAAGAAAGCAAAAAAAAGGAATATCTCTACTTCTACCAAATGTATTCTAAGCTCGACTCAGAACGAAATCTGTAAGCAATAAAACGGCTTATCACCTATGTAATAGTACAATTTTAACATGAACATTGTTACAATTTTAAGTTTACAATATACTATATGACAATTAACAGTAAGGATTATACTCTTAAGATCACAGACCTTTATGAACTGCTATATTATCACATATACAGAAAAGCTAATTAATTCACCTCCGGAACTTCAACAGCGGCTGAGTAATACTTTCGTAGATGAAACCGGTTGTATGTGCCCTTAACCTTGCTCGGCTCGTCAGTTTCTGATAATTCAAATGCATTGGCTCCAACCCGCTTCGTGACCTTGTAAGGCCCTTCATATAACTCAAAAAACTTAAAGATTTTGCCCTGTCCGGCATCCGATAAATGGGGAACTCTCAAAAGAACAAGATCATTGATGTCTATCTTGACTTGACTAATACCCTTCTGGGCCTTACAACGTCGATCAAAAGCACGCTGCAATTCCTTTCGAGCCAAATCAAGCTGCAATTTCCTTTCTGGAAAACGACTTCGAAGAGGTGGGAAGAGGTCGAGAAGTTTATCATTACACTGCCTTCCAAAGTGTAACTCGTAAGGAATACATTGAGTGCTGGAATGAACAGTTAAGTTTAAGCACTCTCTAACCAATTCAATGTACATGGCCCAAGACGTGTGGCGGTCATGACAATACGTTCGAAAGAGCCTTCCGAGCTCTCGCATAGTTCTCTCAACCGGATTTGACTGTGGATGGCGGATTGAGGAAAATAATGGGATAATACCGAGTTCTTCAAGACCACGCTTCCACGATGGTGAAGTGTAAACTGGGATCCGTGATCTGATAACATCCTCCGAGGACATCCTACTTCTTTAACGTAATTTTCACGAATTTTTTTAAGACAAATCTCAGTGGTTTCACGCTTGATAGGATAAACAGTGACATATTTTGAAAATACGTCTTGTAAGACAAAAAGGTATTTTACCCCACCTCGTGATGGGGGTAATGGTCCAAAAAAATCAACAGAGACAAGATCATTAGGCTCTTCTGCCTTCAAAAATTCAAACCCCCCTTCCATGCGATGATTTAGATATTTATTTCTCTGACATACATCACAAGATTTAGTAAATTGTTTTACGTTTCTTCTCATACCACGCCAAAAGAAATATCGCTTAAGATATTCTAAGAGTTTTCCACTACCGGCATGCCCAAGTTGCTCATGCGTTTCTCTTAAAATGGTTGATACAGCACTACGAGGGATAAATAACTTCCACCCATGTGAACTCGGGTCGCGATAATATATAAATCCGTTTTGCTGTTGTATCTCATATTTATTTGACTGTCTATTCATTAGAGCTACAGTTTGAACGTCTTGCTTTTGCAAAGGGCCTAGACTCTTCAATAATTTCAACAAATTTTGGCGAATTTTATGAAAACCGGTAGCATTAATGTTCAACAGATTTGCCACCTCCGATCCTTCCCCCGAAATGTTTTCAATCACTCGAATCATATACTCCTTTTCATTTGAAACGATATTTCGATGTGGAAAATTCCGACTAAAAAAATCGGCGACGACATTATCTGAGCCTTTACAATGCTTAATTGAAAAGTCGTATTCTTGAAGATACAAGGCCCATCTCATTGTTCTAGCTGTCGCATATGGGGTTGTTATTAAAAACGTAAGCGCCTGATGATCCGTTATAATATAAAATGTTCCACCAAATAAGTATTGACGAAACTTCATTACGGAGTACATAATAGCTAAAAGTTCCTTCTCAGTTGTAGTATAATTAATTTCACATTTTGATAAAACACGACAGACAAGCGATATAATTCTCGGCTCTCCCTCGCTATCCAATTGATATAATACCCCACTTACCCCTACGTCACTGGCATCAGTTTGTAACCGAAAAGGTGCATCCGGTAAATAATGCCTCAATGTCACCGTATCTATAAAATTTTCTTTCAAACGCATGAATGCCCTATCATGCTCCTCGGTCCACCTCCATCCCCGATTTTCGCTTAACAAATCTCTGAACGGACCTAATACTCTAGCATGTTGTACGCTAAACCGCCTATAATATCCACACATTCCTAAAAATGATTGCAATTGCTTCTTGCTGCTTGGAGGTGGGAATTCCCGAATCAAAAGTAGTTTCTCTGGGTCGGCCTTTATGCCATTGGTAGTTAACAAAAAACCCAGAAATGGAACAGAGCTACGGAAGAAAAGTGATTTTTTGAGACTCAACGTAAATCCTCGATCCTTTAATTTTCGAAATAATCGCGCCAAGTGAGAAAGATGTTCATCAAACGTTTGTGAGGCTACTAATAAATCATCGATATATGCAATGGTAAACTCCGATAATTCCGGACCGAGCGCGAGACTAAGAGCACGAATAAATCCACTTCCAGCAGTCGAAAGTCCAAACGGTATTCTCTTAAAATGATATAATGTTGTTCCATGCAAAAAGGCAGTAAACTTACGCGATTCAGATGCTAAAGGTACCTGCCAATATCCCCGCGTCAAATCCGTCGTGGAAAAAAATCGAGTGCCTTCGAATCTTTGCAGGATTTCTTCAATGCGCGGTGGTGACTCATGGTCTGCTTCTATAAGTGGCTTCAAGAACCGCCCATCCAGACAAACTCTTATCACTCCGTTTTGTTTTTCAACGATTCTTAAAGGATTACAAAAATTACTACTCGAACGTTCGATTATTCCCCCTTTTAACATCCGTTTAATTTCATCGTCTACCGCTTGACGCTGCTTTAGAGGAATCGGATATGATTTTCGTACAATTGGGTTTTCGACTGTGGGCTTTATGACGTGCTCGTATACATCGGTGCAACCAGGCTCTTCTGAAAATATTTGTCGATGTTCCCATAGAAATCCTGCGACTATAGATTTTTCATTATTATTCAAATGTTGAATGTTACTAATATAATTATTAATTTGTTCATCAAGACTATCGATTTCAAATGAAGTTAGTTGACGAATAGAGCGCGAGATATTTTCCCTTCCTCCTTTTTGCCCCTCGTGATACGCATCCCCCATATCATAAGTACCGCTTACGAGCATCTTTTGTACAGCTCCGAGCATAACATTTATCATAACGCAAGCAAAGTCTTGAACGCTTTGAACGACTCGCGTATTCGGAGCATCGCCTTCTGAAAATTGATACCAACTATTTTGCTGAAGCTTAATCATCTTAATAGAATTCACGACTTCACGTTTATTAGACTCAAAGGATACTTGTCCATCTGATAGTACACAACCGTTCAGTGTAATTTCACGTTTTTCGCAATCAATAATACTCTTATTAATCCACAACCAATCGATTCCAACTAACACATCCGTTGAAAGACCGGGAACAACTAAAAATGGATGCATAATAATCAACTTTCCGATAATAAGCTTCAATTGCACTTGTTTCTTAACCGCGGTAGTTTTTCGACCAACAGCCAAAAATACTGATAAATTCGTAACCGGTAATTCAGTTAAGTTATTTTTTATCTTAAGCTGTTGATAAAATTTCTCAGAAACGCACGTTACCTCACTACCTGAATCGATTAAAATCTCTACTTCGCTATCAAAGATTTTTCCATAAATTCGCGGACTAACGACTCGCTGAATTTCAGACACCTCAACATTTTCAGCGTCGCGGATATCCCAGCACAAATCGTCCGCAAAATCCGAGCGTTTAATCGTACGAATCTCGTATGTATTTGTAGACTCGATACTATTTTTGTTTATGTTGTCGTTCGGAGCGATGTTATGATCGCGCTCGTTTTCGCTCGGGCTTACAGAACTTGTTGGTCGTCGCCAATTCTCAAGGTTCCTAACATCATCGCTATACTCCCTCTGTGTGTTATCATTATAATACCCGTTATCCGTTGAACTATGAACTGTACGTCTGATATGACGAATACCATTTGTATTCAGTCGATTATTTTGATTATTGCTATTACCTTTAACTTGGTTATGAGGTCGTTCACGGTTTTCACCGAACGATTCCTTATAAGCTATATCAAGACGCTGTAAAGCCTGCGCGATTCTTTGAGTGTCTTGTAAATCAACAGTCGCGAGTATTTGCTTCGCCGTTGTCGGTAATTGTTTTATAATTCGAAAATTTACTTCCGCCGTATCCACATCCGGAGCTACATAACGCGCCTCACGTACTTAGGTCATGAAATAATCCTGCATCGATTTATCTTGAGCTCGAAATTTACGTCCGGCCCACGCATCTTTTAATTCAAGTCGTGCTTGTATTGAATAAAATTCATTTAAAAACTTTTTCTTAAATGTTTCATAGCTGTCTCGCGGATCTATGTTTGTTTCAAACCAAAAATGTGCTCGACCTCTTGACGCATCTTCCAGTAATAGCAACTTTTGACTTTCTTTCAAATTCTTTTTAAGAGCATATTTGTCAAAATGATTTAAAAATTCAGCGGGATTTCCCTGATCTCCATTATATACAGGCAAGGGAATTACAACTTGATTGGCTTGAAAATGGCTCAAAAGTGTCTCAACCACAGCACCACTCATACATGTATTTTCGCGAGGTATTTCAATATTATTAAATGATCTAAATTGGTCTTGAGATGACCTCGTAATCAGACGAGTCGAGTTTGTATTAAGGGCATTACCACCGGTCTCTAATTCTATAGTTTGTGTTTCGCTATGATTCACACATTTTTCTATAGGAGAATTTACAGATTCATTTACCCGCTTGTTGAGTTCCGTCAGCTCCTTGATCGTCTGCCGCAGGGCGATGTTCTCTCTATCCGCTGCCTCTCTCGCTGTTTCGATTCGTACTAATCTCTCCTGCAGTTCATAAAAATCGGTGATACTCGGGCCATTCTTTGCATTCTCGTCACTTGATTTTGTTTTTTTTGAAGATCGTGTCGCATCCGCCATGTTCGTAAGAAAAAAATACAAAATAATATTTAATTAAATCACAATAAAAGTCAGTCGCAATACGCCAATTATAATACTTGAGTATTTCAAATAAGTAAGTTGGGGTGAAGTCTTTCTAATAGTCGCAGTTTGTTGTTAAATATATGACTATACATCTATTGAGTCCGTTTATGAACGTAAATTAAAATTTTCTTCTGCGTTGCGCGTGTCAATATTTACTTTTAGAAAAGCGTTCTTCATACAATGAATCAACGAATAAGCTTGACTCTGTCTTCGTTTTACATTATAGTCAAAAAATGATTAATCAACATAACCCGTCTATTGCCACTAGTTGAGCGCGATTAAAACAAACTACCAAAATTTTGGAGTAGTCAACTTATTATTCCTTTTTTACATTAATTCGAAATGACAGTTTATGTGATAAATAAGCGCAAATATTTACATAGAATAAATCCACACAGACCATTCAAACCGTGACCGCAAATCTTCTCATGATGCAAATTAGGTCCGATGTCGGTGATAGATCATGGGTCAATCTATGCCGAGATTGACTAGTGTAAAAGGTCCAGTATATTCCGACGGCTGCAGAAGTTATAAAATGTTACGCCCGCAATATATATTTTAAAAACAAAAAGTTTCGTCTTACCCCAAGTGGGCAGTATGGTCGCCTGGAGGTACGACAACCTCGTCAAAATATAAATATTATATACAGTCGTGAGGGACTAGACGCAGAACAACTGCCGCCTCCCAAATCTCGACACGGAGAGAGCGCCTCTTAGTCGCGTCGGGTTAGATAAGTCCCGGAGAGATGTCCACGCATGCGAAGTAGGTAGACTCCCCACTCATAGCAATCAAATATACATACATAACTCACATACGGTCCGTTACAACTGTTCGTTCGAAAATTTTAAGTACTGCAGGCCTGGTACTTAAAAGGGCCTTGGATAAGTTAGACCGCAAGTAAGAAGAGGTGAGGATCGCGCAAGGCAACTATTGGAAAATAGTAAATATAGTGTGCAATAATAGTAGTGGTGATATTTTGTTGGAAAAAAGAAATAGATCTAGATTCTCTATAATTAAGAAAACTCATGAATAAGAAAAGCGCGAATGTGAGTTCATTCACCGTTTCAGAACTTCCAGCAGTATCAGCAATTTCAAACGTAGAACGTCGATCGCCAACTTCGACCTCAAGTGTTTACAACGTGCGGACGAATACTCCATTCCACGATATTACCAAAGGTGGGACATCGCTTGATCTATCCGCGGTTTCGAGCACAGATGGGCCAACATGTCCGCGCAAGCGAATTATCGAAGAGGCTAGGTCCACGAGTTTGCCCGCGGGCAGGCAATTGTGTCCGCGCAAACGGAGTATCAGAGACGTCAGGTTCGTGATTTTGGGACTTATCAGGACCTTATCAGATCCTACAATAGAGGATATTTTAATTTGGAAGGTTAATAAAAATGCGTCTCTTCGAGCCAAAATGGTTATAATTACGCCAGACGTTTCAGGGTATTGTACCCCCTCATCAGTGGCTAAGCAAATATTATTAAAATTTTACAAAAACAATAGGAAAAATACAATAACTAAAACAAGTTAAAAAATTACCAAAATTCCAATAAATTGAGTCGTGTACTACATTGACGACACAAGAAAACGCAGACGGCGCTAAAAAATTACAATTCGCAAAATTTAAAGTAAATTTACAGAAGAAAATTTATAATAGTTACAATAATCGTTACAAAAATTAACAACTTACAAGTGTGACGCTCGAAAAAAACTTAAACAAAAGGAATAAACGCGACCGGTGCCACTCGGTGGTAATGTGGCACCGGCCAAGGACAAAAGTCAACTAAGTTTACGGCTAAAAATCGATCCTATATATATGTTACAATACATCCGTCGGGCAAGATTCTAATACAAATAAATGTATATAAAGTGCAAAAATAAAGCGAATATCGTAGCCACGAAAGCCTCAGAGCTCGCTAAGTGTATCCGGAACACATAACGCAACAGAGGTGACACGAGCTGTTATTCATGTAGTAGAGCGGAGAGCCCGCGCCGCGCCGCGTGCGACGCCCCTACCATGACTGTATCACTATATAGTACAGTATGGCCGGGCCGTTGCCACGGCAACCCGGCTCTCCGACCTCCCACTTGGGATGTGCCGCTCCGGCCCGCCAGCCAATCACCATTGAACACGTGTTGGCTGAACTGAAGAGAGCGCGAAGCGGTGAGCCACCTCTCTCCGCGTCCTAGACTCCTGGTACAATCTGCTCGCTACCGAGCCTCCGTAATCACAACATTTGTCAATTAATATTTATTCGGGCTAACTTTTAGATTGGAAATAACATTCTTATAACTGGCTTTGAGGTGGCACGTGTCCTCAGCCCTATTAAGCGTGCCATCGAAAAACTGTATATGGAGCATCTCCGAGAACCGTCTACGGAAAATAGATTGCTCTCTGTCAATTATTTTAATATTGTTAAAATCAAAGCTATGACCCGTCTCCAACGCATGTACTGCAAGAGGGGAATTAAGATCCCTTTTCTCTATATACCTTTCATGTTCGTATTGCCTAGTTTTTAAAGGCCGATACGTTTCTCCGATATATGTTGATTCGCAATCGGAGCAATCGATTTTATAAACAACGTTCCGTGTGTCACCTACCGCAGTAGGGTCTTTACCAAGTTTTATAAATTTGTAAAACTTATTGGTAACATTATTAACTAACCTCACATCATTATTTCTAAATACGGACCTTAATTTTTCATTGAACCCTTCGTAGTAAGGGAACACCCCGTAGCCTTTTCCCGAGTGTAAATTATTGTTACTATTGCAATTAGAAGTGTGTGAGTCAATATTGCTCGTGTCTGCGCCTCTCAATGTGGCCCTTGGGATGCCCAAATTACGTGCAATCCGCTTTTTGCTAAATTTTTCAATAAAATCAGGAGGATAATCATTAGCTATTAAGATTTTTTTCGCCTTTTCAACGTTCTCACAGTGGAATCGAGGATCCGACAATAATATTGCCCTATCAAAAAGATTGGATATTATTGCTATTTTTTGACTTTTTGGATGATGGGAAAAGAAATTAATGTATCTGCATGAAGCTGTGTTTTTTTGGAACCAATTAGTAAATATTTTGCCACTAGAATCATGAAAAATCGAAATGTCAAGAAAGTTAATACTATTGTTTACTTCAATTTCCGAAGTGAATTGAAGGTGTTCGTTGTAATTATTAAAAACAGATAACACAACCTCAATCTCTTCTCTGTCCACTATCAAAAAACAGTCATCCACGTATCTGCGAAAAAGTCGAACGCTAGATTTTGTAATGCTCAGACAATGCTCCTCGAGGTCCTCAAGAACTGCATTTGCAAATACAGGACTCGAGCAAAATCCCATCGGGGCGCCAGAAACCTGCTTATAAAAATTGCCATCAAATACAAGATATGTACAATCGAGAAGGGTTCTTATACCGTCGATAAATTCGTCCTTAGACATGCAATTCAAACATGAAAGCCATTTCCATCTCTTCTCTATCGACAATAAAATTGCATCCTTTGGCAAGCTCGAAAACAAGGAAACTACATCGAATGACGCGAAACAGTGTTTATCGGAAATATCTATATTAATCAGATCATTCTTTAGTTGAGAGCTATTTTTAATGTATGAAGACGGTAAAGGAAAATGTTTCGTTAATAAGACAGACACACACTTATCAAGAGAATAAGTGGGGCTATTAACTGCAGAAACTATAATCCGTACAGGATTATCAGGTTTGTGAATTTTTATAAGGCCATACGCTTTCGGCAGCGATGTGTGCTCGATACCCTTAGAAGATAGACCTCTGAAGGCCTCATCACACTCCAAGACGCCCCGTGTACTCCAAAGGTCAATCAGTTTTTTAATCCGCTTTTTTATCCCTGCGGCGGGGTTAACTTTAACCCGTCTATAAAATCTATCATCGCTAAGAGCGTCATTGACCTTTGAAATGTACACATTGCGATCTACTGCCACCGTAGCGTTGCCCTTATCTGCTCTAGTAAAAAATAAATCCGGATTATTCTTTAAAAATTGTTTTGTGCGTTTGATATTATACAACATGATGCGTTCATGGTAAGGTGTGTGTGTCTTATTTTTAATTTGTGAATTTAAAATGGAAATAACGCCATCACGTAGTCCTCCGTCTATGCCTCGATTGAACATATTACCACCGAGTGGCACCGGTCGCGTTTATTCCTTTTGTTTAAGTTTTTTCGAGCGTCACACTTGTAAGTTGTTAATTTTTGTAACGATTATTGTAACTATTATAAATTTTCTTCTGTAAATTTACTTTAAATTTTGCGAATTGTAATTTTTTAGCGCCGTCTGCGTTTTCTTGTGTCGTCAATGTAGTACACGACTCAATTTATTGGAATTTTGGTAATTTTTTAACTTGTTTTAGTTATTGTATTTTTCCTATTGTTTTTGTAAAATTTTAATAATATTTGCTTAGCCACTGATGAGGGGGTACAATACCCTGAAACGTCTGGCGTAATTATAACCATTTTGGCTCGAAGAGACGCATTTTTATTAACCTTCCAAACTACCATCATCGAGCGATAGAGTCAGTTTTAAACAAACGAGGATATTTTAAATTACATCAAAATTTATTGATGTAAATATCCAGCTTAAAGGGGGATAGAGTATCGGATACCAACAACGTCCGTCTCTACTAAATCAAAAACTAATGAAAGATCAAGGAAGGCGATCACGGGAGTGAAACTAACGGATGAAGAGAAGAGCCCAAAGCGACGAGAGAGGGATAGATTGAGGAGAGCAGAAGCGAGAAAAGGGAAGCAGGCCGAGGTCGCTAAATTATGATCAAAACCAAATTATCCGAAGGTGGTTCTAGATAGACTGGATATATCTGCCAGTGCTAAAACATTAGCGTAGGTACTATCTCTCTTTACCAGCTGCACCGACTGCAGAGGTGATTGCTAGTACAAAGGCAAAGAGGATGGAGTGAATTGGTTGCTGTGTGTGGTCTGTGGAACCAATTAGGCTAATGGGATATGTATCGGCCGGATTCCTTACGAATGCAGGATCTGCAGGATCAAGAAGAGGCTGAAGGAGAAGAAGACCATCTCCGCGAAGAAATATTAAGTATTAATGTTTTTTTATTGTACATCAATTGCGGAACCTTTTTGTTTTACGCTGGCTTCTATTATCGAGGGCGTCAATATTCTAAGGGGGGAGGTGTAAGGTCCCTCGATTGATTTATTAATTATCGATTTCGACATGTATAGAGTGTCTTATGTGGGTGTGTGTGAGTACGCTGACGGTAGATATATTGCAATATATCAGCTCCATGCGCTGGTTGAGCAACGGTATGACCGAGATTCGGGCGTTTTAAGAGCAACTCAGCATTCTCATGTGTGTCATCGCGTTTATAATTTTGCAATCCTTCTTTCGGTGGCAAGTCTTGATTGACCGCGGGTATCCCCACAGTTTAGTTATTCAATTACTGCTTTGATCGGGGGTCGAGCCTTTATAAACCCTTGACTCGATCAACGCAGCGCCTTTCACGACCAGACCAGGTACCGCTGTACATCTAACCTCGTCATTACGACTTGCCACTGAAGACTAGCCGTCTACTTGGAGTTATTGTAGAAGAATCTACACAAGATCGTAAGAGCGTGTCACGGTACTACCTATACGCTAGCGGGGGCCTAGAAATCTACCGAACCCTGCAGGCAAGTTGGCATATTTGCTCTGGTTAAAGGTACATCTCAACTTCAGTACACTGAGACGAGAGGACCGCCAAGCATATCTGGCGTGAGTGGATGAAGCCGCAGCTTAGATAAGTTTAAAACCCGCCACGATCAGTTCGTGTAGTTATAAGCTATTTACACTCGCTAAAGAAAGAGGGACGCTTCAATCAACGGCGCATGCTTAGTAACATAGACGTAAGTTTTATTAAAATACTTTATAAGAACCTGCGTAAGGTACCTATACGAACAATCATAGACTAGATCGAAATGACTGAATGTGTGTATGAATCTCTGTGTACCCAAAAGCCTCTGCCCGGATTTGCATCAATAAAACAAAACTAAGAACAAGAATAAATATTTAGAAGAAACTTCATTTCTACTAATCTAGATGCCCTTCTTATACTAACTGCTATACCCTACCTTTATAAATATATAGACTAGATATAAGTATAAGCATCGAGAGATGTCCGCAGACTTTGCCAGCCATATACAAACAGCTATCAGCAGACTGTCCGCGCTTTCGGAGCGTGTCCACTTTTTGCAGCAACGTGTTCGCTTTTTCGTATTACAAGTCCGCACATACCAGCAAGCGCCAGCGTTGTCACCAGAAGCGTCCGCGTAAATATTCGTGTCTACACAACAAAGACGTGTCCGCATTTCTGAGTGTGTCCGCATTTTTGGCAGACCGCGTTCGCAGACTTGATGAGCGCGTCCGCAGAACTGGCAAAGTCCATTTAATCGGACTTAGAATCGAACGACAAAGCTGAGAGGGTACCAAATGACCAATACTAGGGTCAAGAGTACATATAGTCCACATAAATATATTTGATAATAATTATTATTGCAATATATGATCACGATCAAAGACAGCCTCCCAAATAAAATAAATTATTTGTTCGAACCCTAGCGGCCCGAATAAGTTAAATTCGGCCCTTCCACAACAATCGGCAACGAATCGTAGGCATATAAAATTTTGAATAAAAATACTTACGAATTGTATGGTTAATAGTAATGGTACATATATTTTTACTTCACCATGGCGGTGAAGTAAAAATTATAGCATTGCTTCATATATATTCGATTAGCTTTTCAGTTTTAAGGGCAAACTTCGTAAATGTTTTTTATGACAGATCAGATTTGATTTAAGTAACAATAAAAATAAATCGAAATTAGTTTTATAACAGAGTATAGATTAAAGATTAGATTTAGATTAGATATTAGATATTAGAATGGCATCTCCTCCGTCGCACCCACTATAGGGTGTCTCCTCAGTGATGCCCCCTACCGGGCACTCACTAAATCCCCCCCCCCCCCCAATGAGAGGTATTAGGTTAAAATTACATAAAAATTAGTAAAACTACTCAATTATAGGCTAATAGCCCCCATTGAGCGGGTGCCCATTGTGAGAGAGCTAACTTCTAACACGGCAGTAGCGGCGGTAATATAATTTTGTTAATATAGATAGATGCCGTTTAAAAATTAGTTTTATTGTTTGGTTATCCCGCATCCTTTAATTTTGATAAATTGCCACAAGAGCAACATCGAAGGACACCATTAAGCAGTAAGCCTACTTGGATTTCACCTTTTGCGGTATTATGAGATTCAGGAACCCCACCTTATTTAAGTAGTCTTTTGCGATTTCAAAGTAGCTTCTGAACAATTTGATCAAATTTTTTTGTAGTTCCATGATCTCGGTATACTATAAAATCATAATTCATGCATAAATGGTATAAAATTAATCCTAATTTGGTGCTGTTCCTAAACAAATGTTCAAAAAATGCTATTTTTTGTGAAAGAATTTATTATTGAACGAACTATTCAACAGATCATTACGAAAATTAGTATACAAGTGTTTTCGAGGATGCTAATTATGAATCCACGGTCAGATTCCCAATATCCAAAGGCGGTTTCAAAATGGCGTTTGAAAGATGAATACGTGCTATTTTCAGCGATCGTGAAAACCTTAGTATCATCATTTATATGAAAATCCGTTCATGTAAAAAATGTATACCGCAAAGGTGCGGACGGCTTTGCAAGGTCAAATTTTGCATAGATTATCCACCTTGAACATTTGACACACAATAATTACATGCATTAGTTAGCATATATTCATTGCATTAATTATCATATATTTAAATAAAGAATATACCCGTTATTAATATAAAAATAAATATAATATAAAAATAAATCTATGTAGGTGAATGAATGTATGCATCTCTTCGAGCGAATTTCAAAATTTATTTATTTAATCGCCAACGTTTCAAACCGTTCCGGTCCCTCTTCAGGGCTAAAAACCCATTTTTTCAAAAAATTATAAATTTACAAAATTTCAATTAATGATTAAACCTTAATAATAAACTATATATTTACCTAATTCTAATTTTGATTACTCATTTCCTGCCAATAACATGCTTGGTCAGCAATGTAAGTTAATATTCTAGTCAAAGTTTACAATAAATATTCCAGCCTAACAAGACAAATAGACGTCTTTTACAAACAATTGCCAGTGCCGCTGGATGTTAATGCGGCACCGGAGGAGAACAACGCTCGACTAATTTACATCTAAACGACTTGCCCTTTTATATATAGGCAAATTCAATACAAACGTAAATTATATAAACTAATACATTGTTACTACCAGAGCCCAGTGTACGGATCGAGTGATACACGGCGATCATACATCTAAGAAATGGCTTTATCCTACCATGCGGTAAGGCCGAAATTCCGCTGATCTGTCCTCTCCGATTGCGGTCCATGCATTGGAGACTGGACATACTTTCAAATTTGATGATATCCATATTATTGATAAAGAACCGTTTACCTTCCGTAAACGGTTCTCTGAGATGCTGCACATTCATTATTTCAACAGCACACTTAATAGAGCGGAGGACACTTGCCACCTTAAGGCGAGTTATAAAAATATCATTTCCAAATTAAAATCTAGTCCTCGCAAGTACTAATATATAAAGTGTTAGAATTTTTCGAATAAATACGGAGGCTTTGCGTCGTTCCGTTGCTCTCTAACATAGCCAACATGTGTTCAATAATGATTGGCTGGCGGGCCGGAGCGGCACATCCCGGTGGGAGGACACGCTTCGGACATACACATCGTATAGATGTATGATGGAGAAGCGTTTGAACTCGCCGCGCGGAATTTCGGCCTTACCGCATGATAGGATAAAGCCACTTCTTAGACGTACGACCGCCGTGTATCACTCGATCCATACACTGAGCTCCGGTAGTAACAATGTATTAGTTTATATAATTTACGTTTGTGTTGAATTTTCCTATACATAAACGGGCAAGTGGTTTAGATGTAAATTAGTCGAGCGTTTTTCTCCTCCGGTGCCGCATTAACATCCAGCGGTACTGGCAGTTGTTTGTAAAAGACGTCTATTTGTCTTATTAGGCTGGAATATTTATTGTAAACTTTGACTAGAATATTAACTTACATTGCTGACCAAGCATGTTATTGGCAGGAAATGAGTAATCAAAATTAGAATTAGGTAAATATATAGTTTATTATTAAGGTTTAATCATTAATTGAAATTTTGTAAATTTATATTTTTTTGAAAAAATGGCTTTTTAGCCCTGAAGAGGAACCGGAACGGTTTGAAACGTTGGCGATTAAAAATTAAATTTTGAAATTCGCTGGAAGAGATGCATACATTCAATCACCTACACAAACTTTGGGAAGTCGAGCGATAAAGTCATAATATAGAAAAAAATAAATCTATTATAAAAATTCACTTTTGGATTGCTTTCAGATTGGATGCTATGTACCAGCAAAACAAGCAGAGTTCCGTATATCAGATAGATATTTCTTTTGCTCATCGCATTATTACAATAATGAAATTAGTGTGTCATTATTTGAAACAGAAGTATGTTAAAATATTCATCAACAATTTAAATTATATATCATCAAATTCCAGCATTTTTAACAAATAATTTAAGAAACAAAATATCCTTAAAAATAAAAAAAATGGATTGATTCTGATTTATGCATATTTATTTTCATAAAAGACATTAATAAGTACATGTCTTCCCGGATGCAAAATTGTCTTTCTTCGTCGCTAAATTGTTTAAAATAACAAAACGTTTTATAAATATTTATATTGCAATAGTTAAAAAAAAGTCGGACTTGCGCTCAAACATGTTCTTATAGTTCATACCACATAAAAATTCCAGTCCGAACTCCGCTGCAACAATCGTTCCCAATAAACTACCGACGTCAGAGTACCTTATTTTATCGTCTGTCGGCAGATTATCGGGAAAAATATTCTCGATACCGTATGCCGAATTTATCGTCAATGTTGGCATATGTTTGTCGAAATAGAATTGCCATATTATACCGAACTTATCATCGACGATAAAATGAATATAAATATAAATTTAATAAGTTGTAAATAGAAATATAATTATAAATATAAATTTAATAAATTATTATTCTAAATATTATTCGAAATTATAAATTTTATTAACATTAGTTTATTGATCTTGCATTAGATAAGGTATTATGGATAATATCAAGATAAGTGAATATTTAATAAACAAGAAGATAAGTGAATATCTGTGACCCCCCCGCATCGACGTGCGATCGTAAGTACTAACTCTCTCTCACTCTCGGTACTCGGGCGATCAAGCCCCATCTCTCTCTCTCTCTCTCTCTCTCTCTCTCTCTCTCTCTCTCTCTCTCTCTCGCGTAGTGTGCGGTGGAGCACGCGCGCTCGTACGATCGAGCACTGTACAAATTTCACTCTATAATATATGTTTTCTCTAGTTCTCATTATTTCACGCGTGTTCATTTATTAGTAACCCCGTCCCCTGCTACCTTGGTTCTGTGCATGTTTCGCGACGCGACTACCTGCACTTGAGGTCAGAGTACATCTGCCGCGTTGTTCTTTTATCGCTGGGCTCATTCGCGATCCCCCCCCCCCCACTTAATCAATTATTCGCAGCCGCTAATTGCCGCTGAGGAGGTGGAGAGAGAGAGAGAAAGAGAGCAAGAGAGAGAGAGAAAGAGAGAGAGAGAGAGAAAGAGAGAGAAAGAGAGCGAGAGAGAGAGAGAAAGAGAGAGAGAGAGAAAGAGAGAGAGAGAGAGAGCGCGAGAGAGAGAGAAAGAGAGAGAGAGAAAGAGAGAGAGAGAGAGAGAAAGAGAGAGAGAGAGAGAGAGAGGGATTCAAAAGTTCGGACTATACATGTTACCGCCATCATCCCGCCTCGTCCCCGTGATGGGCCTTCTCAGCACCCTCGTGCTCGTGGCATCCTCAGCGCAGAGTTAAGCTCTCAACGGGATCTGGTGAATGACCTCGGGGTAACCGAAGTTACCCCTAGCCAGGGGTCATTTGATACCAAGGAACCGTTGTCACGGTTTCCCCCAAATAGGGACTTGGCTGGCACGCATTCATATCTAGCATCAACACTATAATACCCTTGTGTAAAGTATATAACACTAGCGCTCTCTCCTCTCTGTCTCTCCGTTTCATCCGTTACAGTACTCCCCCTTGTACAAAATAGTGCTAATTTTGTGCACCGGTTTTGCTGATTAACTATATGAGTTTTTGCACAGGCCTAACGTACTGCCTGCGTATAGTCTACTTGGGCCAGTCTGACCTCACCGTCAGCGCCTGGATGCAACTCTATCACCCTGCCCTTCCTTCACGAATTACGTAGCACCTGCAAATCCATAATTGAAATAATATCGCCTACTATCGTAAGCGGTGGGCCCCGCTGTGACCACTTTTTCCTGGGGATCAGAGTTAGGACATACTCTCGCAATTTTTTTGTTGTATTTTCCGAATTTTACTTCACCGGATGATGTTTCGATTAAAAAATGATTTGGCGTTAGCGCATCCTCATAACGCAGATCCATCGGTACGTGCGTTAACGAACAGGAATTAGCGGAGTATTCAATTTCTGTCAACGCCCTATACGTTTATACCAAGATTTCTTCAGTAGTCGCTTGCCCTTGTATGGTCGCGTCCGAAGCAATTTTTAGCGATTTGATAAGACGCCTCTATGCGCTCCTTGTGAAGCGCGTCAAGTGGATTAAATATCCATCTCATGTCATTCCGTAATGCATACTCAAGTTGTTGCTTCTTATCGATTTTATCAATTCTGTCCTTGAACTCTTCACACGCGCCGCGGAAGTTTATCCCATTATCGCGGTACAGTACAGACGGACAGCCTCTTCTCGCAGATAATGTCTGTAAAGCTAAAATCGAGGATTCCGCAGTTAACGTGGTAGCCAGTTCTAAACATATGGCTCACGTCGTCAAACAAACGTCGTACGCCCCGTTCATTTCTCCCTACACCTACCAATTTTTATAAACATCAGTCCAAAGTAGTCGACTCCGTTGTGGCTGAACGGTCTGAATCGATAAGCTAATCACTCCGTCAGTAGCGAAGTCATCCTGGGGTTTTGTGGCTTTCCTCGTTGAAGCTTACAAATAAGCCACTTACGTGCTATAGTTCGGAGCGTCTTTCTCAGGCCGACAATATAACAGCGCTGTCGCAATTCATTGATAACAGTTCCTCTTGTGATATATTTTTAGATGATATTGTTTTATGAAAATATACTTTTGTTGACTTATATCGATCTCTCCGAGGCAGTGGTTATGAAAGGGTTTAAGGAAACAAAATCCCTTTCTTAAAAAACGACGTTTCGGCGATCATTGTCGCCCTCATCAGGAAACTGTCAAATTTTAATAAATAACAATAAACATACAAATTTCAGAAGAACAGAATAATACATACAAAAGCGATATTTTTGAAACTTACATATTGGAGCAGATATGATTTGTGTACATCTCGATAATCCTTTTCCCCGGCTAGTTAACAGTGGGAGAAGAGAGAGGCCGAGTGACACAGCTATTGTTTATGCAGCTTTGTCAGCTACTGTCTCGGAAGTGAGCCAGTAGTCGGCAGCCGTCGCTTATATATTGCGAAAAGTCTTTCGCGCGGTTTGTTTACGTATGACGTCACACATTACCTCATCTTTTCGATGTACACAGAATCCAATATGTAAGTTTCAAAAAATCGCTTTTGTACCGAGTGACAAATTAAGAATGAATGCACTTTCTAAGTTCATAGCTTTTTTTCTGTACAACGAATAAGGCCCGGGCAAAGTGTATTAAGGTTTAAAGACCAAGCGGAATGCGTTAAGCACATTATTTTTGCGATTCAATTAATTTTGAAACTAATAAAAAATTTATTTCACGAAATATAACTTTTAAGGTTAAGTAACCGTGTAATTCGTGTAGGCGAGATCAAATAACCCTTAGTGGAGTAGATAGCGAATCAATTTATGTCTTACATAAAAAAATCCATTAATTGAGTATTTTTCAAAGTTTATCCTGTGGCATCGGTATTGTGACGTCTCGGAATTTTGCGTATACCCGATCGACAGAGGGCGCGCCCGGCGCTAAGTTCAGCGCTTCGCGGCATATTCAAGCGATTGTCCACGTGGATGCCGCAACAGTCGCGAGGTATATTTTTGGGTTAGGTAGTCTGTCCTGCTATAGAAGCATGCGTCGGGGAATCCAGGGGATTCGCCATCACAATCATCCAGAACCACAATACCATCGATAGGTAGGCCTATTACATTACACTCTTGGATTTTTCATTGCAGTCTCTCTCTCTCTCTCTCTCTCTCTCTCTCTCTCTCTCTCTCTCTCTCGCTCTTTCGCTCTTTCGCAATTATAGTGCCGTGAGCAACAACAGACAAGAGACATCAAGGATGCCGATTTCATGGCTATTTCTTTGACCGTGAACGTTCGAACCCAGTTATTTGCCCGAAAAGGATATGGCAAAGCTGTCCGAAGTGCATTAAACTCTGCAGACTGGTGGATAGTATCACAAGAGTCGCGGGAAGTTACTGAATTATGCGCCAGTTGGGAGGTGGCTTATAAGTGATAGCTCAGATAGTAGATAAATAATTATAATAAAAGAAATGTCTCCCCAATCATTGGTCTGGATTCGAACGTGTCTGTTGATTATGGGTGGCTGATACTCGATGAATGCTCAAATACTTGTGAGGCTTGCTCCCTGTCTCGTTGTGTGAATCTTCCTAACCGGCGGGAGGGACTTCTGCGACGGGAATTCGTTGATGTAAGGCTGCTTCTTGCTCATTAGACCCTAAACATTGCAAATCTCTTACGACTATCCGAGGCGCAGAAAATTTATCGACTGCACCCATGTTTTGCTGATTGATATCGATGAGATCCCTTTGGTGATGGGCGCCACCGGCTTTTTCTGCAGAGCACGAACTGGGCTGTGGGAACCGCCCGCTGCAAGATTCTCTGTCTCTGGTTCGTGTCGTACGTTTCTGTAACTGAGTGGCTAGCTAAGCTACGGCCTGCTTCTCATAAGAGGCAACTGATGCCTGTAATCGGAGACGGCAAGAGTGAGCCAGTGATGAGTTCGATGGTAGAGACCCGTTCCATGAGCACTTCTCGACGATCGAGATCTCCTCAGCGAGTATTTCTGGACGGTCAATAAATCCTCCGTGTCGAGAAAGCCTCCGCGAGCATTTTGCGACGAACGAGAACCCCTCCGCGAGCATTTCTCGATGATCAAGAACCCATCGGCTAGCATTTCTAGACGGTGGATTAATCCTCCATATCGAGAAAGACTCCATGTCAAAAAATCCTCCTATAGCATTTTTCGACGGTCGAGAACCCCTCCGAGAACTTTTCCTAATGATAGAGAAAGCATGCGCGAGTATATTTCGAAGATCGAGTACCCCTCCGCTAGCATTTCTAGACGGTGAATTAATCCTCCATGTCGAGAAAGACTTCAAGAACATTTCTCGACGATCGAGAACTCCTTCGCGAGCATTTTTCGACGGTCAAGAACCCCTCCGAGAGTATTTTTCGAAGATCGACTACCCTCCGAGAGCATTTTTCGATGGTGGATTAATCCTCCGTATCGAGAAAGACTTCACGTCGAAAAATCCTCCAAGAGCATTTCTCGACGGTCGATAATTCCTCCGTGTCGAGAAAGGCTCCAGGTCTAAATATCCTCCAAGAGCATTTCTCAACGTTCTAGAACCCCTCCGCGAGCATTTTTCGAAGATCGAGTACCCCTCCGAGAGCATTTTTCGACGATCGATCATTCCTCCGTGTCGAGAAAGGCTCCAGGTCTAAATATCCTCCAAGAGCATTTCTCAACGTTCTAGAACCCCTCCGCGAGCATTTTTCGAAGATCGAGTACCCCTCCGAGAGCATTTTTCGACGATCGATCATTCCTCCGTGTCGAGAAAGGCTCCAGGTCTAAATATCCTCCAAGAGCATTTCTCAACGTTCGAGAACCCCTCCAAGAGCATTTCTCAACGTTCAAGAACCCCTCCACGAGCATTTTTCGACGGTCCAGAATCCCTCCGCTAGCATTTCTAGACGGTGAATTAATCCTCCGTGTGGAAAAAGATTCCAAGAGCATTTCTCGATGATCGAGAACTCCTCCGCGAGCATTTTTCGATGGTCGAGAACCCCTCCGCTAGTATTTTTCGAAGATCGAGTACCGCTCCGTGAGCATTTTTCGATGGTGTATTAATCCTCCGTGTCGAGAAAGGCTCCAGGTCTAAATATCCTCCAAGAGCATTTTTCAACGTTCGAGAACCCCTCCGCGAGCATTTTTCGACGGTCGAGAACACCTCCGCTAGCATTTTTCGACGGTCGATAATTCCTCCGTGTCGAGAAAGGCTCCAGGTCTAAATATCTTCCAAGAGCGTTTCTCGACGATCGAGAACTCCTCCGCTAGTATTTTTCGATGATCTAGTACCGCTCCGAGAGCATTTTTCGATGGTGTATTAATCCTCCGTGTCGAGAAAGGCTCCAGGTCTAAAAATCCTCCAAGAGCATTTCTCAACGTTCGAGAACCCCTCCGCGAGCATTTTTCGATGGTCGAGAATCCCACCCCTAGCATTTCTGGACGGTGAATTAATCCTCCGTGTCGAGAAAGACTCCAAGAGCATTTCTCGATGGTGGAGAACCCCCCGTGTCGAGAAAGGCTCCAGGTCCAAATATCCTCCAAGAGCATTTCTCAACGTTCGAGAACCCCTCCGCGAGCATTTTTCGAAGATCGAGTACCCCTCCGAGAGCATTTTTCGACGATCGATCATTCCTCCGCGTCGAGAAAGGCTCCAAGTCTAAATATCCTCCAAGAGCATTTCTCAACGTTCGAGAACCCCTCCACGAGCATTTTTCGACGGTCCAGAATCCCTCCACGAGCATTTTTCGACGGTCCAGAATCCCTCCGCTAGCATTTCTAGACGGTGAATTAATCCTCCGTGTGGAAAAAGATTCCAAGAGCATTTCTCGATGATCGAGAACTCCTCCGCGAGCATTTTTCGCTGGTCGAGAACCCCTCCGCTAGTATTTTTCGAAGATCGAGTACCGCTCCGTGAGCATTTTTCGATGGTGTATTAATCCTCCGTGTCGAGAAAGGCTCCAGGTCCAAATATCCTCCAAGAGCATTTCTCAACGTTCGGGAAGCCCTCCGCGAGCATTTTTCGACGGTCGAGAACACCTCCGCTAGCATTTTTCGACGGTTGATAATTCCTCCGTGTCGAGAAAGGCTCCAGGTCTAAATATCCTCCAAGAGCATTTCTCAACGTTCGAGAACCCCTCCGCGAGCATTTTTCGAAGATCGAGTACCCCTCCGAGAGCGTTTTTCGACGATCGATCATTCCTCCGTGTCGAGCAAGGCTCCAGGTCTAAATATCCTCCAAGAGCATTTTTCAACGTTCGAGAACCCCTCCACGAGCATTTCTCAACGTTCAAAAACCCCTCCGCGAGCATTTTTCGAAGGTCGAGAATCCCACCGCTAGCATTTCTAGACGGTGAATTAATCCTCCGTGTCGAGAAAGACACCAAGAGCATTTTTCGATGGTGGAGAACCCCTCCGCTATTATTTTTCGAAGATCGAGAACCCCTACGCGATCATTTTTCGACGGTCGAGAATCCCTCCGCTAGCATTTCTAGACGGTGAATTAATCCTCCGTGTCAAGAAAGACTCCAAGAGCATTTCTCGATGGTCAAGAACCCCTCCGCTAGTATTTTTCGAAGATCGAGAACCCCTCGAGCATTTTTCGATAGTCGAGAATCCTTCCTATAGCATTTCTAGACGGTGGATTAATCCATCGTGATGAGGAAGACCTCATTTCGAAAAATCCTCCAAGAGCATTTCCCAACGATCGAGAACCCATCACTTAATTCATGGTGTGTGATTGGTGGTGAAAATTATGGGTGAAGATAATAATTAGCTAGGAGGATGGTGAACTTTATGGGTAGAGGTAGAAAGTGGTGCCCCCCCCCCCGTCATCGGCACCCTCATCACTCAAAATGACCAAAAAACGTTTCAAAAGTTTGGTTATTTTTACGGCTTTACCCCCCCCCCTTCCATCAACAACTTCCCCCTCTTCCCTCCTGAACCACCCCCCCCCCTTCATTGGAAATGTTTGGTGGTTGACAAAACAATAGCTCAGTGGATAATGTGCTAGCCTACTGAGGGACAAGAGGTAGGTTCAAATCCGGAGCGCAGAAATTTTTTTCAAAATATTTTTCTTTGATCCGCTTGTAAGATATTATATTCCAGTAATATTGTTATAACATTGTGCAATGTTACCATAATATGGTTTAATATTACCATAACATTGCTGTATTATTTCAGTAGGAAAGATATTTTTTTCTTGTATTATTTGAATAGGGAAGAAACATGTTTTTTGATCCCTCTGTAAGATATTATATTTCAGTAAGGTATGTACGTAAAAAATAATTATTCTATTATTTCCACAGCACCCTTGGAGGTAAACAGAAATGGCGTATTTCATTTTAAACTGGTTTCCTTTGTAGGCCTAATCTACTTTTGATAAATACATAAATCGGGTATTTTGAATGCGCCGAAAGTAGGGGTAGTATAGGGTTATTTTTAAATATGGAATATTGAATGCCAAAAGTAGAATTTTGAATGCGCTAGCGAAGGGTAGTTTATTATAGGGATGCATTCAAAATACCCGATTTATATATATATATATATATATATATATATACATATATATATATATATATAGGTGGTTCTCTGTGAAATCAAATTTTTCAAAAATAGATATTGCTATAACTCTCAAAATATGTTCTACTTGATGAAATACACCTTCCTGAATTTTTCCAGATTTTATCTGACATTAATTTTCGAGCTACGAATGGTCAAACTTAGGATTTTAAGCATTTTTCTCATTTTTTGCAAATTTTTAAAAATTCATAGCTCTTATAGGAAGCGTTTTTCGTGCATGGAATACTTTTCCAAGAAAATTTGTTCTAGTTTCCAGAAAAAATACACACAGCATCATATATGCAAGTTTTCTCAAAAGTATTTCCATTTTAAACCTTAATAATAACAAAAGTGAAAGTCTGCTCCAGACTAGAACAACCCAAAAATTCATGGAGATTCCTTTTATCAATACAAAAGTGCCTACGAAACTCCCAGAATGTGGTAGGGCTAGTCTGATGAGCTAAAAATCCAAACATAATTTCTCAAAATAAAAAAAATTGAATTTCCTATTTAAAAAAAATACAGTTAAATAGTAAAAAAAATTCTAAAACAAAAAGTATTCTTCAGATTTTTCATAATTTTGCTTCGTTACCAAGCTAAAAATCGATGAAAATACCATCAAATTTACTTTATTTTTAGCTTGGAAAGCGAAATTATGAAAAATCTCAAGAATACTTTTTGTTTTAGAATTTTTTTTACTATTTAATTGTATTTTTTTTAAATAGGAAATTCAATTTTTTTTATTTTGAGAAATTATGTTTGGATTTTTAGCTCATTAGACTAGCCCTACCACATTCTGGGAATTTCGCAGGCAAAAAATTTTCGGGTTGTTCTTGTCCGGAGCAAACTTTCACTTTTGCAAATATTAATGTCTAATTACATTTGCAACTCTTGATATCTCAATGTCACAAAAATTCTAAGTGTTTTCTCTATCTATACAGTTATTTCATTATATTAATCAAAGTTAATTTTTAAACTCTCGATATCCCTTATGTGGTGAAAATTCAGAGTGCTTATTCTAACAGTCTATTTTCATTATGTAAATTAAAATCAAACTTTCAATAATAATGTAAATAATATTCTAGCAGGTTTATTGTGTACGTTTATTACTTTTCCCTTAGTAAAGGTTGATAAGAAATGTGATTATAATGCAATAATTAAAAAGGTATTTCTAATTAGTTCAACAAATAATTATGTTAATATATGTGTCTTCTTTTACCTCGTAAATGAGTGAATCACAGACACTGAAAGAACATGATGCTTATACATGAAGCTGAATAACTTGAAATTTTCATCTATCTATATCAATATGAATGCGTAAACATCTTTGCTTGAAGAATCTGTTGGACAGACTACCATTTCTTTATAGTGTTTCTTCTCTATACCTTCGATTTTACATAAATTTCAATTTTAATATAGCAAAAGAAAGTTATGATATCAATAAAGAAATTGGCAAGTTTTTGTTATAAGAAGCAATTGAGTTGATATAAATAAATAATTGTTTAAATCGGAGAAGGATTATAAATATATATGTATTCATCATTATAAACACTCGACCAAATTGTGACATGTGAAAAGGTGGATAGCCTGTGAAAAGATACTGTCGGTAGAATTGTGGGAATAACTGCGATTGCCGCCACGTCCTGCGCATTCCAGCTGACGTTTAATGACTGATCACTCTTATGCCGTATTTAGTGTGGGAGGTTAGGTCACCGTACTTCCGGTAAATAGAGCGTTCCGTGACCGGTCACAAACATGCGCAAAGCATAGCACTAATTCGATATTATTCAAAGTTTAATAGTATCCGAGTGTACATAAGGAATGATGTTCTTACATGACATTATCACATGAAAAATGTGCCCATAATATATTACAGGATTGTTTCGCATTATGAAAACTTTTTCGATTATTTATGGAAGCAATGAGTGGATGTACAATCTACTCTACTTAGTAATTCAGTAAATTGCTATCCTTATTTCATGAAAAATCTATGTCCAAGACGATCATTTGCAATTCAATATAAGATTTAATTCATACAAAAAATCGATCCCACATCTAAAAAAACAGTAACAAATTCTAGCATGTAGAACGCAATTTTTTTTATGGAAAAACTTGCCGTCCCGTCCTATAATAGATACCGATGGGTACTATCTTAAAATTGTGCATGGTTATCCAAAGTAATTTGTTGTTAACAAAACACTGTTAGAAAATCTCGTATCGGATTTTTCATTCTACATGTATTTACTACTATTCTTAACCAATTTTTGAAGAATTCAAACTTCATCTTGTAATCGTTGTAAACACAATTTTTGATTATTTGTATTTGTATGTATGTTTCAAAAAAGTATGTTATTATTATCGAATGGTTACAAGATGTTCAATAAAAATAATTACTATTATGTATTACAAAAATGTAATAAAATAAATTTCTATGATTAAAGTTCGGAAATCAATCAAGCTAAAAAATATTTAATTAACATTTATGTTTATATTTTAGTTTTATATCCATACTTAATAAAAAAAATAGAACTACAATTTCTATTTCAGGCTATCGTTCTCACAGTTTAACATAATATTATATTATACATAAATATTATATATAAACATATATTATACGTATATTAAAAATTTTATGAGATTGTTGATTACACTGACATTTAGTAGTTCATCGATTATCTATGATAGGACGGGACGGCAAGTTTTTCCATAAAAAAAATTGCGTTCTACATGCTAGAATTTGTTACCGTTTTTTTTAAATGTGGGATCGATTTTTTGTATGAATTAAATCTTATATTTAATTGCAATGATCGTCTTGGACATAGATTTTTCATGAAATCAGGATAGCAATTTACTGAATTACTAAGTAGAGTAGATTGTACATCCGCTCGTTGCTTCCATAAATAATCGAAAAAGTTTTCATAATGCGAAACAATCCTGTAATATATTATGGGCACATTTTTCATGTGATAATGTCATGCAAGAACATCATTCCTTATGTACAATCGGATACTATTGAACTTTGAATAATATCGAATTAGTGCTATGCTTTGCGCATGTTTGTGACCGGTCACGGAACGCTCTATTTACCGGAAGTACGGTGACCTAACCTCCCACACTAAATACGGCGTAAGAGTGATCAGTCATTAAACGTCAGCTGGAATGCGCAGGACGTGGCGGCAATCGCAGTTATTCCCACAATTCTACCGACAGTATCTTTTCACAGGCTATCCACCTTTTCACATGTCACAATTTGGTCGAGTGTTTATAATGATGAATACATATATATTTATAATCCTTCCCCGATTTAAACAATTATTTATTTATATCAACTCAATTGCTTCTTATAACAAAAACTTGCCAATTTCTTTATTGATATCATAACTTTCTTTTGCTATATTAAAATTGAAATTTATGTAAAATCGAAGGTATAGAGAAGAAACACTATAAAGAAATGGTAGTCTGTCCAACAGATCCTTCAAGCAAAGATGTTTACGCATTCATATTGATATAGATAGATGAAAATTTCAAGTTATTCAGCTTCATGTATAAGCATCATGTTCTTTCAGTGTCTGTGATTCACTCATTTACGAGGTAAAAGAAGACACATATATTAACATAATTATTTGTTGAACTAATTAGAAATACCTTTTTAATCATTGCATTATAATCACATTTCTTATCAACCTTTACTAAGGGAAAAGTAATAAACGTACACAATAAACCTGCTAGAATATTATTTACATTATTATTGAAAGTTTGATTTTAATTTACATAATGAAAATAGACTGTTAGAATAAGCACTCGGAATTTTCACCACATAAGGGATATCGAGAGTTTAAAAATTAACTTTGATTAATATAATGAAATAACTGTATAGATAGAGAAAACACTTAGAATTTTTGTGACATTGAGATATCAAGAGTTGCAAAATTAATCTTCAAGTTTTACATGAAGAAACGACCTTATACTTGCCAGCCTTTTACCTTGAAAAGGTTTTTTTTTGGGGGGGGGGGAGATTTGTCTACTTTTAAAAAGTGTGTAATTCCTAAATTTCAAAGAATAGTTAACATCAACTGAACAAGTTATAAATTTAAAATTAATGTGTATGTGCTCACTGAAGATGGCCGCGGCAGTGGTACTAGTATTTGTCACTAGCGCCCTAGTTCTAAAAGTGTGCGCGCGTGCTCAGTCTGTGGCGTCGGTAAGTCGCTCTGTAGTCCTGGGGTTATCGACGTTACGTCTGCTATACCGTCAGTGTTTAACCTCTCGCGTGATTAACTTTGTCGCTGCTAAAGTATTTTAAAATTATTGCTACGGGATCGAAACTCGTACTCAGGAGCAACTATGGATGGTCAGCTACTCCGAGGAGTGATTTCTTTTGGGACTTGTACGCTGTGGTGATGGGAAACTTGTGCTTTCCCTTGGTCGATCATTGCTGTTTGGAGTCAGATAAGTTATTTTTTTTATTTAAATTATTGAGACTTTTTGTTGATTTAAAAGCACCGGTGCTTTGTTAAAAGAATTTTGTCTTTTTGTTTTCAGGTCACTGGGTCAATGCTGCTTCGAAATTTGTGTGTTACGTCTTAAGAAGATTTTGACGTCTCCCCTGGAATGGCATGCCGAAGCTAGTGCACAAGTTTTCGCTAAAGTTTTTTGTAGTGAGAAGTACAACAGTGTTGTAGAGTATTTTAATAAACATATTTAATTAATTTACATGACTTGACCAGTGCTTTTGACTTTTTGTAGTTTTTAAATTATGTATATGTGTGAATAAGTGTAAATCACTATGGTGTTTTTTCAATAATTATTGTGTGAATTTGTGGATCTCAAGTGTGATTTGTCGATAACAAGCAAAAAATGTTATAGTTATTTTCACTTTTTTCCTACACATAATAATTTAATAATAATTCACATGATAATATAATTCACATAATATATATGATAATTTACATAATAATTTAATTTATGTTAAAGTGTTTTGTGTTGTTTGGCTCTGTTTCCCTGGATTTGAATGGACTTATTGGTGTATGTTTATGTCAGACCTATCTGATTGAGTTCATCTTTTGGAGCAAATGCCGTCTCTTTCAGATTGATCTTCCTGGGTTCGACTAAGTTTTGATGTGTAAATAGTGGGTCTCAATAATTGTGCACATTGAATTTAGTTTGTATGTTGGCTTAATCATTTGTTTTATTGCCTATGGAATTGATAATGACTTTTGTCGACCAAGTTTGTTTGTGCATGAATAGAGGAATAATTATGAACTCAGTGCTTCGTGCAAGTGCGTTTGCTTTAATTTTTTTAAATTATAGTTTGAAAGTTTTATTTGTGGGTCCAATATGGGATATTAATAATGCTTTTGGGGTGTCCTGTCTATTAAGTTAACTATTTGCTTGTTTTGTTATTTGACAGACTCCTATGCTAAACTACTCTGTGGTGTTAAAC